>JABVXU010000391.1:0-50966 GCA_013365365.1 Cruorifilaria tuberocauda
TGAATTATGTATTGAAAAATATATTTGTATAATTTTGGACTGATTATAAATTAAAATTTACTGAATTAAATTATGTATGCTTTTTTGGTTATCAATAAAGTCAAAAAACTTGCAAAATTCGCTGCTTTAAATTAATAATATTAAAAACTGTTGAAAATTTTGTTAGATTTTCCATTTCTCTATCTGTGAAATATTCTCTTACGATTAATTAAGATTAAAAATAGATATATCGGTGTAAAATTGGGTCAACTATGATAAAGTAATATTTATTATATCTGTCTTTTTATTTTGTAAAATTTGTGATGAGTTACTGGTTTTCGAAATAAATTTAATCAAAACCCAATGATATTGATCATTGGATTTTTTGATGATTTTCTGAAAAGCTGCAAATTAAAATCAACTGCTGGTGCTAATCGATTTTCAGATAAGTTAGCGCAATTTTTCAAACAAAATTAGCGATATAATCATCATTATTTAATATCACTTGTTCACACGTACTTTTTGTTAATAGCATAATTACTGAGTTATTATGCATTTTAGTTGACCTTTAGCAAAAAGGTACGTAAAACATCGACCAATTCATGACACTTCTACTTTTGAAGGTCATTCTGTATACTTGACGATTTTGAAATATTACTTTAAAAAGATCATTTCTTAAATAATACGCAAAAGCAAGTGCATATTATTTAAAAAGAATGTTTTTAATGATAATCTAAAATATAAGAATGAAAATGTACTGCTTCATTAAAAACTATGAAATGTAAAATTAATGAACTAAAAAACTGATGAAAACTTTCATCAATTTCGCCGATTACAATACTCAAATTTAATCAATTTTAACAATTTAATCAATATTAATCATTAATCAATCAAATTTAATTGACTTAAATTCACTCTGACTTTGTCTGTTGCCGTCTACAACATTCTAATTGCTGTTTACATTCTATAAATTTAAATTTGAAAAATAGTTAAAAGAAAATCAGTTGTCGATAAAATGCATAAAGAAAAAACACAGTTGTTCCTTTAATTGTTTTATATTAAATTTCTCAAATATCTCTAATTAAAATTCTTGGTTTAATTTTAGTTTCATGAATTTTCCAACTCGCATGCAATATTTGCGTAAAATTTATGTAGCAAAGCATAGCACCAAACATAACACATGTTATACAATTTTGAAAATATTAATTATCAATTATTTTCATCTTAAAATTTATATAATAATAAAAATGTTAACAAATTTTTCATTCTTCTTTATTTGAATGGCATTATATCATACAGTATCGTTCGTTTATTGTAAAACCACTACATTATGTTTCATTTTCCGTTTTGAAGAAAGAAAAAGAAATTGATTAACTAGAAAGATAATAACTACAATTGTTATGTCTATAAAACTTTTTCCTTCATTTCTTTTTTAGCTCATGTTGTGAAGCAATGGATGGTACTGCAGTTACAGTTCCAGCTATCGGAGGGACCGGTTCTTTCCTAATTTCAGTCAAAGAAATTTCCACTTCAAAAAAAGGAAAATGATTCGTTCTTCAATAAGCTCTTCCTTACTTTTTCCTCCCAATTATTCATTTTTTTTGTTAGCTTATATGTTACATTTAAAAAAGTTTACTAATTTAGAAAAAAATGATAATGAATAGGATGATAAATAATATTGAAATTATAAGAGAACAGAGGTGAAAAGTCACAGTTAAAAATGCCTTACGAGAATAAAGAGATTTCAAACTTTTTGTATAGGAAAAGAGAAATGGTTCATGAACTACTAAAAAACTATAATTAATTAATTTCTGTAAAAACTTTGCTCAAATTTCTACCTTTCAGTTTGATCAATTATTTTAATGTCGCATTTGTTGGTTATCAACAGTAAAAGTTGAAAATGAAGAAAATTTATAAAAATTTTTGAAATAAATAGATTTTGATAAATGTGGACTTTCGGAATGACAATTTTTTAAAGATTATATTGCTTTGGTCTGAATTGTTTCTTACAATAGCTCTCCATTTTTAATGGCAAATGAATCATTCCAGCCATACCATTTTATATTTTTCAACTGTTTACCACTGCCATTCTAAATAATTTGAAATCAAATTGAATTGGATACTGAAACAATTCTTGATTATAATACGAAAGAGAAATTTGTTGTGCATAAAGGTGTGATTCATTGAATATATGAAATATTCGATTAATTAGTAATTATTTCTGGAGCTAAAAATTATTGTTATTCATTCGTCACTCTGCTTCAACTTTCCACAACTTGCCAATTGAAGTGCTTGAATTGATGCAATTTATTATTGCTTATATGAAAAGAATAGCTGCGAGAATTCTCGAATGTTTCATTAAATCTGTTTTGTACTCAAAAATATACACATTGAATAATTCTTAAATGTTTGCTCATCAAATATGTATACATTATTTCATGACAGCATTAGAACGATACGTAATACTTTTACTGGACTTTTTTCAAACATGAATCATCCATTTTTGATTTGCAACAAATTTTGTTTTAATTTAACTCAAATTCTCATCATTGGTATGAAATAAAATCAGTTTACTATAAGTAATGCAATATTTAATTTATCTTTAAAAAATTACACGCTCACGAATGACTAAGAGTTTTGAAATAAATGAGGTAAATCTAATTGTGTTAAAGTTTCTATCACTAATGCAAATTATTCTCTTCTTACAGAAGAAATGAAGAATCAGTGAAATAATAACTTATATACCTTATCAATCAAAACACGTTTTCACAGAAATAAAACAAATCCTTAATTATCACTTTGACTTTACTTTAGCGATAGAGAAAAGTAACACATTTCGCAGATAACTCATGCGTCCTTATTGAAAATGACAACAATTTATCCTAAAGATATAAAAACATTTACAGGACAAGTCACTTTTCATTACCATCTTTTTAGTAAAGTGCAAATTTTTTTTTTCCAAGTATTTTTTCATCTTCCTTTTTCTGTAAAAAAAATTCAAATAAAAAAGGATAAGATAGAAAAATATTCTTATTTGAACGACTTTTGTGAAGTAATGCATTAGAAATTGATGAAATTCATTTTAATTTTCACCTAAGGGATCAAAGTTACTATACGCAAGTCTTTCGTATAATTCTTATCCTTAGCAACGGATGCACAGAAAGTCCTTTTACTTGACATATCACACCTATCTTTTCAATTTAAGAATTTCCATTTTCTTCATCATTTTGATTTTTATTATTAAAATTTAGCTAAATATAGCCCACCAGAAGCTTTTAGCATTTTGAAGAGAGTAGAAAATTGATGAAAATTGGCAGAAAAAATTAGTTAGATTAAACTGTACTTAAAAGAGTTATATTAAGATAAAAAAGATGAATTTATTTGATTACATCGATAGATATTCTTAATTCTAATTGCTGGAAATATGTGAAGTTGAAATTCTCGAAACCATAAAGTTTTGAAATTTCATGATTTTGATTTCATAATATTTTTCTGCGCTGTTACTTTGCACTGCTATTTGGAATTTTATTAAAACCATCGAATTGTTTTGCATTGCTAAATCCAAAAGGGCAACTATTATTTCTAGAAAAGCAAACATTATTTGCTATACTTCGAGGTAATCAAATAGACTAGGTAAAAAAGTTTCGAAACTATTATTAGTTTGAATATAAGTTATCTTAAAGTATTCTCGATAGCATTAATTTATTAACCATATTCAAAAGAAAGAGAGAAGGAAGAGAAGAGGAGAAAGAGAAAAAGATCTTATTAAATAGTACTTTACAATCTCATTCAGAAGTGGACCTTAATCGAATAATCTTAATTAAGTCTATTTCTCGATTATTATAATGTTAATACCTTGAATCATCAATTAGAATTAATGGTTTTTATGATAAATAATTAATTTTAATATTCGGGAAAATTCTTAAATTACTAACCATTTTAATGTTAAAGAATTCAAAACGAAATTTAAAATTTTATTGAAAACGTCTGGTCAGATTTCACTTCATAGAAGAATCGGTGATAATGGATTTTCTTATTCTAACCACCTTTGGTGATTGATGATGAGAACGCTTTATTCGACGATTTCGATTTTGAAATATTTGAAACAATTAGAAAAATTAATAAAATCTATTACTTAAATTGTATAATTATCATATCATTAATTTATTAATCATATTCAGCGGAATCATTTGCTAGTAACTTTTTTAAGTTAATTAATCTAATTTTCTGATCATTATAATATGTCTTTTATTTCAGAAACTTTTTGATTTGAATATTTATTAAAATCAATAGCTTTTATGACAAATAAAAATTTTAGAAAAAAATCCAAATCTTACCGAAATATCTCAGGAAGGACTTACTGTCAGACATTCATTAATTTGTTGAAATTTCTCTAATTATATCGTCAATCCTTACCTTTTCACCTTTCACACTATTAAAACACTAAAAACATGCCTTTATTTCAGCTAATTAAAGCGTGTATATCATCATCGATATTGGAACAATTTATTTATTTATCTAAATAATTAATTATTTATACTACCTCATTAATGTCACCCCAGTCATCGAACAATTTAATAATTTTCTACCAATTCATTTGAAATGATTCAGAGTTAAGTACGTATAACTTTTTATTTCCTTGTTTAATTGTCTTTTTTTTACCTTACTACTTATATGTTTTCAGTTATTTCCTTATCGTTTCTCAATGGAAAAATCAAATTTGTTCAATACATATTGCTTCTATTGATTTCATTTATAATATAATTCCCAACAATTTTGAAGTGTCATTTAATTTACCCACCTTGTCATTCATAAATGCCTCACTTTCATCCACTCTTTCACCTGAAAACTCTCCAATTCCTTTTATCGATCGGTCTTTTATACTTTGCTTTTCATTTGCCATAACCAAATTTATTTCCGATTAGCATTCGATGAAGGATCCATTCATTTCAATTTCAAATTGGTAAATCAATTTAAGCAACACATAACCTGTTATTCTTTAGAGTAATTAATTCCACAATTTGTGTTTAACATCAATTTGTTACATTGTGATGACAATTAGACAATAAAGAATATATTTGACTTTTGATAATTCCAAAATTGCTTCTATTTCTATTTTATTCTTTTTCTTATTTTAACTTTCAATTTAGAGGAATTAAAATAGATTCATTTCTTAGTTTTGAATTATTATTTCTAAAAAATGTATTGTTCTTTCTTTTTTCCACAGATTATTTATCTTTTTGCTTGAGATAATGCTTCTATGCTTTGTTATGTTTTAATACATTAATATATATCGAAATCATCTTTACAATCGATTATTTCTTCCGCTTCATTTCAGCTTCAATCCCATTTGTTTTACAATTGTAAAATCGGTATAATTTTGAATCTTTACAAAGATAGCTTCTTTCGTATATTTTTAAATGAAGAAAAGGAATATTACAAATTTGACTTTATTTCAAATGTTATAGATCTCATGTTACGGTGCACTGAATTCATCAGAGAATAAAAAACAGGATATTGTTATCCGAATGATAGAATATATCAGTATCCATGTGACTTCATTCACTTCATTTTATCAGAAATCATAATATATCCTTATAAGTTGTTATTAAAATTACAATTTAACAATTCTTCATGCACAGTTAAGATGGAGCTATCGTCGATAGGTCATCACTTGCTGCAGAAAAAGATGACACAATTTATAATTAATGAATGAGATCGCTGCTTATTGTCAATTTAAGAAAAGTCAATTAATATTCTAGCAATTCAGAGTTTCATTTTATGATATAAATATTCCACAGCCCATTATCAGCGAAATAACTATTCTTTCCGATCTTATTAATAATTCTATCATTCGGATAACAATATCCTGTTTAATTTTCCATTCGATTTACGTCCATAAACGAAAGAAAGGAAAATGAGCCATTTTCAGTATTTCTACTGATTTCTCATATCAAATAATTCTGTTCAAATTAAATTGTCAACTGTTTATTTAAGTTCTATTTAACTATCACAATACAACATTAAATATTCATATTGTGAGCATTTTCTAAGCTCCAACAACTCATCAATCAAATTATTTGAAAAAATAAAACCAGCGCAAACATTAGTGATTTCAACTAATTTTACTAATTATAAGAGGTTACTTAAAATCAAATGATTTGCAATGTATTTCGTGTGTCATGTTTTATCTATATTATAATTATTAGATATAAATTGATGCATTTAAATTAAATTAGCTAACCAAATATGATATTTTGCTTTTTTCTGATAGAAAATTCTCACATCAAAGGTAGCTTTTAATTAAATTCCAAGTTAAAATTTAATTAAAAAAAGATGAAAAAAAAGAAGGGAATTTCAATGCAGTGATTAGATGACATAAAATTGAGTCTTTTCTCTAATTTGTTAATGATAAAAATCGCTATAATGAATCACCACAACACAGTTGTTGTTAAGTCAAGGTCGATCAGATACAATCATAAAAATCATAACTTTTCGCAATCTTTCTACGTTTTCATTCAATTATTATGATTATCATTGATGAAAATGAATCAAAAAGAAAAACCAATAAGCAAATATTATTAGATGCCATTAACAAATTTCATCAAGAAATATGATGAAATTTACCTTTAAATGTTTTCCTTTTCCGTTTGAACTTTTTTGTAAACCCATATCATTAATCAGTGAATGCGTCAACCAAACTCACATGTACCTTTTTCAATAAAAGTTTTACTGCATGTGATATTTACATCAATTCAATCCTTTCATTCTTTAAAAGATGGCAATGATATTTCATCACATGCAATTATTATTTTGTATTCAAGTTTAAATCTAAGCCGAAAAATTTGCTATTGTCTGATTTTAGAAATAAATGACTACAGATTAGTTTAGTTTGCAACTTCTGGCTCGAAAAATAACATGGAACAATTGTTTTGAAGAGATATTATTCCATATCGATTGAATTGATTGTTAATTCATTAAAAATGATTCATAATATTTTTCGAAGTAAATAAATGTATTTAAAGAACGAAATTATTACAAATAAAAATTGAAGTAATTTAAGAAATCAGATATCTCACTGAAAAAATTAAACTCTCTATTATGTTAAATTTTTACTAATTATTGGGGTTCGTATTACTAATATTGCTTATCACAGAATATATCGTTTATTTCCATCTTATTATTTTTTTTTTGAGTTCTGAATTTTGCACTTATCAAAATAATTTTTGATAATTCGATCTTCTGTTATTCCGCACTCTCCTTTCCCTCCAGTAATATTTTTCATAAATAATAGCTTTTCAAAATTAAACATTTTCAAATGTATCATAGGCTTAAGGGATAAAGGGAAAGGAAGATAAATATAAGCAATCCGTTCGGAAAAAAAAAGGAAATTCATGATTTAATTGCTTGACTGACGTGAAATTAGATTATTGTGATGTTCTCTGTCGAAATGTTACGCACAAATGTGATTCAAAAAAAATTTTAATAAATCAAAAATTAAAAAGTCATTAAAATGATAAAATGGACAAGTTATGCAAATCATAAATATTATTTTCGGTGGTACATAGCTATGATTGTTTTCATTTCTCGTTTGTTGCATTTTTAGATGCCTGACAAATAGAAATTATGATTTGTGGTAATTTCTATGCTATGATTTAAACGAAAATATAAAAATAGATTAGAAACTGTTGAAATGAAAGAATAAATAAGTGATAGAAATAAAAATGCTATCGTCAATGTTATTTTCAGGTAGCATATCAGGTAGATTAATTATTCTCATTTATTATTAATTGCGTATTTCTCATATCGTTTTCTTTGTTTCTTTGCATTAAAGCGAATTGCATTGTTTACTGAAAATTTAATGGACCCATTTCTTTCTCTCTATCTCTCTCTCTCTCCTTTTAAATATTTCTTTTTGTTGCTTTTAGTTTGCTTTGTTGCTTTCAAGAGAAATTTTTAAGTTTTTTCGAAAGCATTCCAAGTTATAATTATTGCTTTGGTTTAAGTTTCTATTATCTTTTGCTCCATAGAATCACTCACTGTTTTCTATTGGAAAATTCATTTAAATTTAAATCTTTTATATTATTTAAAATTCACGTGGTTTTGTTTTTAGATGAGGTTTGAGAGAAAATGAAAAAAAGAGAAAGAGAGAGAGAGAGGGAATAAATATCATAATTATTATTCCACAAGACAATAATTATTTTTTGTTTGTTAAAAATATGAAAACAGTTAAATTTTGAGCATTTAAAAAATGCACACGGCATATTTTCTTTTTAAGGAAATAAATTTTATTTATTATTAATATACTTATTAAAGGATAATTTGTAATTGATTTATCGTTTTCCGCTTTCATATATTCAATCTTCAACAGTTTTGCGTAGGAAATCGAATCCTTTCTAAGTGAAATGTAATGTATTATCACCTAAGTAATTATCCATAATCTCATAAACACTCAATAAGACATACTTGTTAACAATTTGATATGATATGAAAAGGTTTCATTCTAAACAGTTGATTTCTGATATGCAATCCACAGTTTGCTTCTTTCGAGTCTCTCAATTATTTTGCCTAAATAAACTATCGTTTATAAGAATACTGTATCATTTATTATCTTATATCGTACTGCTGGTAACAATTATTTTCCTTTCAAGCTTAATAAGTATTTTAGACGAGCAAAATCAATGAAGAGAGAGAAAATTGAAAGTGATCTTCCAAATTTCAGTTCCTATAAACTTTTTAAGTTTTCCAATAAAATTTTCATTTTTATTCGATAAGAAAGCTAGCAACTGATAAAATAATAATTTTCTTCGATATTTTTGTTATTAGTTGTTGTTGCCAAAAAATAAAAGCAGAATACGATTGTCATTACCTTTTAGTTTCAGTTTTATTAATTTAGTAAATTTCAAGTACTTGACAACATTCAAATAATTATATCTGTTATAATATAGTCGTTTTACTTTGTTTGTTAAGAAAATGCTAATGAGTTTACTTATACTCCAATCACTGTGCTAAAAAAATTTCCAGTACTTGAAGATTTCTATTATTTCACACTTCTCACTGCATTTCATGTTAATAACAGTGAATTTATATAATTATCAATTGATTTATTATTATTATTATTATCATTATCATTATCATCATTAGTAATATTGTTAATTATTATTAACTATTGTTATTATTACTATTATTTCGCGTGTAAAATTGATTTTTACTATTGTTATTATTACTATTATTTCGCGTGTAAAATTGATTTTGAATGAAAATCTGCTGAAATGTTTATTTATTTCTGTATTCGAGACCTAAAACAATAACGGCGACAAGCGAGAAACGAAAGTGTAAAATAGGGAAAAATGATGGAACAAAAGTTAAAAGGGAAGAATGAGGAAGAAGAAAACAATGAATAAATAGTTGCAACAATATGAACAGCTTTAAATATTTCTCAATATTTCTTATACCAAGATCAATTTATTATAGAAGAAAATGGACGGAAGATGAAAGACAATAAGGATATTTATTTATTGTCCCTTATTCATTCCTTAATTCATTCATTCATTCACTAATTCATTCACTTTTTCCTTCCTTTTCCTTTCCATGCCCTTTTCTGCTTATTTTCCTCTCCCATTACTGCTTGCTTTTAATCGAAAAAAATCAGATGTTTCGTCGTCAGAAAATTTCCAGTGATTTTGCTGGTTGATATCTTTAATGCAAGAAGTTCCTCTGAATTGAATTCAAGAAGTAAATTCTCTTATTTGAATTCTTTCATACAATTCCTCTTTCTTTAATTTACTTTCACATCACTCCTTCTTTTTTTCATTTTTGATCCATCATTTTTTTTGTTAAATCATTTTCTTCTTTTTCATTCTTAACTTACACCTCCTAAATTTTTTTCTTGAAATGTAGAAATTAAGCAAATTTTGTTCAATCATTTTTATAAATCTGAAAATCGCTTACGATAAATTTTCCAAGATATCCAAAATGCTGAAAAATAGGAATGTGGGAAAAGTGAAGATGAGTAATTTTTTTGATTATTTAAAAATTTTAAAATATTGATTGAGTGTTGGTAAGCCTAATAGACCGATAATAACCTTCAAAGATAAATGAGGTCACATGAAGTGAACTTACAACAAGCATCACAGTGATTTATATGCTATGAAAGTAGAGATTGAGCATATGTATATATAAACAGTTAAATATATATAACTTTTAATTAATAGTTGAAAAATTTATTCAATCTTGAGACATATAAACTTTGCAGGAATGGCATCACAGGAATATACAAGTGGGAGATTTTCATAATTTTAATACTAATTGGACAATTCCAAATGTATTGAAATGTAATAATTTAAAAAACTTTCAATCTGCAGGATTAGTGTTTAATTATTATCTCAATTTAGAATAATCGAGAATCTTAAAATCAAATCAATAACTACTCTTTTGATACAGTAGGAAGAAAAAGAAGAAAATAAAGGGAAAACTCAAAAACCTTACGTATCGTAACTTTGCATAGTAAATCAAAAAGCATATCAATTCTTGAATTGAACATTTAAATTCAGCTTATAACATTGTTCTATGCTTAAACGACAAACTAATGTTTTTTTTGTCATGAGAGAAATTTTCGGGAAATTATTTGAGAAATTCAGTTACACTTGATACGTTTTATACGTCATAATAGTTATTTTTTATTCCCCATAATATAATAGATTTTTTATCAAGAAATTTGAGGAAAAATTCTTTTTCTTTTTGATACAATCTTCTATGTTGATCCCATCAGATATGATGAAGTAGTTTTTAATGAATTTTTATCTGTCAAAAACTTAAATGATCTTTATTTTTTGTTTTGTTTTGTAGAGAGAAAGTTAGAAGAAAGAGTGGAGAAGAAAGGGGAATTTAAAGTTAAAAAGTTAAATGAATTTATTGTGCTATCTGTTAGTTTCGTTTTAATACCGACTTTTCCATCGATTTTTGTTTTTTCTTGCAATAATTTAATAAAAATTTGTTTTTTGATAACATTATCTGATATTATTATCAATGGAAATGTTCAATGCTGCTACTTACTTTGCTCTCTTTCTTAGGAAACCTTGCTTAATGATCGCAATTTTAACTAAAATTTTAAAAAAGCGAGTCTTTTTATCAAATGCCATGTAAAACTTCAAGAATTCTCATGGTAGTATGATATTTGCTATCTTATCTTCATAATTTCTTATTATTTCATTTGAATATATTGTAATACCACGAATAATAGTAATGATTTCCAACTTTTGGGATTCAATATCGCGACTTTTAGATTTCTTTCATTCACTCATTTTTAATTAAAATCCAATTCAATTCAATTTAATTCAATTGAATTTATGGATATGCGATATAATCATTAACATTTAATACATTTGTTTGGTTGATAGCTTTATCAGACAGATATTCAATGATGTAATAAAATGCGTGTTTGATGAAACGATGAATTATGCGAAATTCAAACAATCAGCAGTTCGGTGCAACCATTCTTCTATCAGTTGCCGTAGTTATATATTGTCATCCAAATATGGATGGGAAATTTGTCGCCGATATTGTACCTATGGATAACCTTGTTACACCCACAAAATGTAAGAGTTATTTTCATGTAAAAGGTATTTTGACTTTATGTTTCTAGATGTTCAATTTAAAATCTTGCATCGTTTTTTATGATGTTTAATTAGAGATAGATTAAAATCATATGAATGCAATAAGTGATATGATTAGGAATATTAGGAACGGTATCAGATGACCCTATCTTTACTTATAATAATCAAATAAGACCTGTTTTGCTCCATTTGTTTTTTACGAAACAATTAAGCAAAGTTGAAACCTGATAAGATATATTTCCAAATAGCTATTTGCAGTTGGAAAAAACCGTCAGTTGATGCCATGATAGTAAAATGATATATATTAATGATTTCTACTGCTTACATATTACATCTGGATAATGCTTTAGTTTGAGTTTATTACAGAAATCTGTTATCTGAAATATTATTGTAAAGGATTTTAGCAAAGCAAGTCAAGAATGAATTGAAAGAAAAAGATAACAATGAAATGTCTTTGGCTACATCCGAAATAACCGAATCAATTAACTACAGGAAATCATCAAATTTGACTATTTTTGGAAACGATAGTTCGGAAATTAAAGATAGTAAGATTTACTTTTTACTTTATTAAAAAAAGTATGTTATCTGAAAAGTAATCGTATTCATTAACAGCAATTGTTAACTAATGTTCAAACATAGATTAATATAAGAGAGAAAAAATTAAAAAATATCGTATTGAATAGATTGCCTTCGTAGTCATCAGTGTTTAATAAATACAATCATAAATCTAAATTCCTAGTTCGATGATAAGATAGCAGGGATTTTATATTAGTTTAGGGCAGAATAAATTGTCAACTTGAAGTAATTATGTAAGTACAAGAGAATGAAAATATAGAAAATTCACTTGAAATAGATATAGACTATTTCTCGCTCTTTCCCTCTTTATTTTTGAAACATTTCAATGTTTAAATGTCTGAAACGGTGTAATGTATAATTTTGAGCAGTTTAAAATCCCTTTCTCAATTTTTCTTGAAATTGAAAAAAACAGCTTAATTGAAGTACATCAGCAAATCATAATGGAATAAATTAAATTCTGATCGAACTAAAACTTAATTCATCACTAAATTAATATCATAAATCCTATTTGGAAAGACTTTCCTCACTTTATCAACTTGCAAAATATTATTGATTTTTAAATGTCTAGCCTTAGTTTCAAAAATAAATATGAGGTTAGTAATATTAGAAGAAAGAAAAAGAATACATTAAAAGATCAATAAAATAAAAGATTAAATTCAAGTTAAATTAAAAAAATCAAAGTAACCACTAGTCTCAAAATTCTAACTTGACTGAAGTTTAGGATTTCTGCTACTGAGAAACTAATTATGAAGAATACCAACCTGCTCCTTATATCCATGTGATGATAAATTTGACAGTAATTTCAATTTCATTAATTTTAGCCGATGTAATTGCATTTTACAATTCTCGACGTATCTCAAATCATGTGGATGATGTGCCAACCATTGCATTAATTGCTATTAGTGGTATTGCTATTATAACTGCATTTGGCATTGGTATCAATTAGAATTTATGATTTCAACGAAATTTCTCAATAATTAAAAGCTACGAAATTAGTGGAACTTTTTCAGTTTACCAAAAAATAAAACATATTCTATTCACTGATATTTCCCATTCTTAGATCGTATTTTTTATTAAAAAAATAAAGAAACCGAGCTTTTTTCCCTTCATCTTAAAAAAATTATCAGCAATGGGATCAGCTATTTATCGTCGTCGAAAAAAGCTTTGTGTATCATCGAAAGTATATCGTCAAGCGCAAAGCTCATTTTTTGCAACAGAAACGGAAGCTCGTACTTGGGATAGTCTATCATTTAGTTGTTCCATTGCTGATTTTTCAACAACAAAAATGCAGGTGAGTTCAAGAACCGGTTATTCCTTCTTGTTATCAATGCAATTCTCATTTCTAAGCAGAGTTTAAAAGTTCCACAGATCAACTTATATCATTTTGGCTTTATTGATGCATTGAAATTAATTTAATTTGATCCATTTCGATTTGTGTTTGATTTGAAAACTTCGATACAATTTTTTTTAAACAGAATCACCGTTGAAAAAAACCAGCTTGATAAAATCATCGATAGCTTAACTAAGCAGTTTAAGAAAATAAAAGTAAACCGTAAGAATTAGCGCGACCAAATATATATATTCGTTAGTACTAGCTGCAACGTGGTAGACGTGATAAGTTAGAGATCATTGTAGAATCCCTGGTAACATAAAATATGATAAAAGCTACATTATATAGAAATTATCAGAAGAACCAGATCAATTCAACACGATGACACCAAGATAGCGTCTCAGCTAAATTATCTGCTAAGTAATAGACTTTTAGACTTCAATCTATTTTAAAATTTGAGCAGTTTTAATATGTTGCAGTTCCGTTCATTGGAATCACTATCCGATGATTCATATATCAACAGTCTGGATGAAGCAATCAGTTATAAAGCATCAATTGCACACAAAAAATCACTGAAGGATTTATCACCAAAATCAATCGCTAATACAACTATTTCAGAGCTTTCTGTTAATGGTCATTGAGAAATCTCATTTTTTTCAAATTCTAAATATAAATAAGCATCTTTTGTTGAATTATCACATTTAATATTTTTTGCACAATTATTCTGGGAGAAAATTCGTACTTTTTTTTTGAAAAATTTTACTTAATTTAAAGAAATAAGAGAAAGCGCTTGAAAATTGAATGATTCAGTGATTAATTGGTATAATGATAAATATTCATGTAACAAAATCTGCTAGTGTATGAATTCATGAATTTGCCAAAAATTTTCATATGTACATTTATTTCCACTTTAATTTGAAATGGATAAATAAGCATGGGTATAAGACAACGGGTATAGAAGTTTCATCCTGATAAAAATTGGAAGCAAAGAAATAGAAACAATCATATCAGCATTATTATTACCACACCAGCATTTCGTTTAATTTACTTCGGTACTTTGAAAATTTGGTGGCCTTATACATGCACGTCATATTCTCGTTATGATAGGAGCTAGGAATACTGATAAAGATGAATTAAGCTTCTGTATCTAACAGATCTGTAGCTGACTTCTAGTTTTACCAATGGAATTTTGAATCTTCTGTATAGTCGATCTGAATAACTGATATTATTTGGTTGATGTTCTAGTCCTAGATATCAAAGAAAAAAATTCTCAAACGGACTATTGTCAATATTTTTAACTGTACAACGCAAAAGTATTTCATCGAAATTCCGTCAATTTAAATTTTTCACTAATTATATTTGGAAAAAAACGTAATGTATTGATCGAAGTTGCTGCCACCCAAAGTGAAGTGAAGATTTCGTTTGATTGCTGACACTTTCAACAGTGAGCGCCTAGTTTTATCGAAACTATTTAACAAATTTTCGATATCTAGAAATACTACACACTATTCATATAATCACGATGGTTTGAATTGATATTCCAGACCAACTGGATTCTAAACAAAATCTGAATGCAATTAAACTAAGCATATCCATAAATAGAAATTTATATTTTCTATTCTATGTTAATGATGCTTTTTCAATTGAAAACCAGGAAGCAATCCAGAAGTGTTCGAGCGCGTCTTCTTTTCCTCTTCAATTTCATCCAAATATGGCTTAAGGTACCATGTTTCCTGAAATAAAATAATAAATTTAAAGGTATAAACCTGTAAATATGCGAAGACAATACATTCAGCAGATTGATTACATATAAAAATGGGAAAAGTATAAAACAAAAAAGTACGAAACAACGGAATCCGCCCAAATAATAGGAGAGACTTACATCTTCCCATTTCGTCCACTTTTCTTTTGGTAATTGTTCACCATGAAATTTCATCGAGTGCGCGTGATAAAGCCGTATTTTGCGTTCATCAAAAAGCCACGGCTCCTTTAAGTTTAAACGACGCAGCGCCTCTTTCACTTCCGGAGCAGGCTCAAAATACTGATCGTGAAATAGCAAACCTGAAATTTCAGGATGCTACAACAAACATTCAAGACTTTAATTCATTTTAATTTCTATCAAATCTAATATTTATAAATTCTATAAGAATCTTTTTAAACTACAAACAAAGAATTTTTAACTCTTTCCAATTTAAAGCTATGTAATCATCTGAACATAAAATTATTTGAGGAAAAACAATAGAAAAAAGAACCATATCGTCTTCCGCTCCAGCAATATGACCATAAAAAGTATCGCAACATCTGTGCCCATTTTCCTGAAAAAGATACAAACGGCACAAAATGTCAATGAAATATTATGAATTGAAGAAGATTAAACCTGATTTCATAGAAAAAAATTCTCAAAGCGCCAAATGAATCAACGTAGTATCAGTCCATGTACTTTAAAATTCTTCATGTTCCTGCATATAATATCATTCGGAAGCACATTTGTTCGAAATTTCCTAACTTCCTAACTATTCAACAATAAACATAGTAAATTTGATATTATGAAAATACCGTTATAAGTAAATTTGATGTTTTTAGCAGCTGGTGAGATGTTCTCCCAGCGAGCTAACAATGGAGACTGCGAGAGAGCAACCTAAAAAATCGCCAGAATCAAGACAATCGAAAATGTTACATCAGGTAACAATCAAATGGTTAGGAGGACAGGATTGTTCAGTAAATTATTAAATATAATTTTCAATAACTTGTGGTGATTATATCTAGAGTTTCCTTTATTATTAGCAATGAATGAATCAAAAATGGTTTGACAGTAATCATGACCTAAATCTTTTTGAGTATAAACAAGTAACATAATTTGTGAGAGAGAAACAAAATGATTATAATGTAGAACAGACAAACCTGAAGAGTTCAAATCAGCAAAAAAAATTAATTAATCTGAACTGTAACAAAGAAGCTTAACTTTTTTATTACATCACAGAAAACTAACAGTTAATAATTTGCAAAATCTATAAAACCACTACAACCTTTGCTAAAAGTGTTGTGCGCACCATTTGTTCGACGTTCTAATTCACACGATAATGATATATACTAGCGAATCGTCCCAAAATGTCGATTTATTTTAAGGTAACTAGAAGAAACTGTTGTTGTCAATGAAAAGAAAAAAGCACTAAAAAACTTGCGCAAGTTAGATTCCCTTCAATCTGGTACTCTTGAACGAATCTTCTCACACATTAAATAATCAAAATACATAAAAATTCATTCCAACCTGAGTCTTTCCCATTTTTATTATTTATTTATGCATATACCTTCACAAACAAACTCCATACCTTTTGCCTTGATCATATACAAGTGATTACGGTAGGCTGCAAAACAAAAACGGTCTGTTTATTTATGTTTGATTCGTGAACTAATTGTTTATCTAGAAAAAATTTGCTTATATCTGAATGTCTACAACCAAACAATAAACACGCAATCAGCACATTAAATGCACTAAACGTCCGCAGGCTAACAGGGTCACCGGTGAGACCAACCCAATCTTGCAATTCCACTTATGTTACTCTGACTAGATCCTACACCTGCAAATTACTTCCCCGCCACTTTTCAAGTAATTGTAAGCTTACAGTGCTGATCTTGGCAAACTGGTGGTAAAAATAGGTGTTTTATATTTACACTTCAATTCCATCCACTGAAATTCCATCACTTCATTCAAATAAAAAAGAACGAGAAAAAAACTAATCATCTTGCATAAACATCTATAACAATATAATATATATATAATTTGAAGAGAATGCTATTCTTTGAATCAACACGAAGGTCGATAATAGTTGAAACGAATCGTTTAATGTGTAGATTTAAATAGTTGGAAGTTTATGAGAGAGCTGCTGATAAGAAATGAATTGTTTCATTTTTCGTTATAATGAAATGATTTAATCTCACTTTTAAATCAAATTCAAGCTAATTGAAAGTGGCTTAATACTACACCACATAAAAAAAAATCAAGCTTGATTGTAATGTCATAGATGGAAGCTGTCCGGAACTCTCTCGCTTTATATTACATGACATGAAATAAGTCTATCCGGTATTTCACTGTTGGCCGATGCCATCTGACGAACTAATTCTGTCTTGCCAGAGTGTTGCAAAACCGGACCGCGAGACTGTTGTGGTTGAGACGTATACTGAATTCTTTTTAATTTTTCTACTTTTTGATAGTAAGAATGATGCTTAATTACAAATATCCTTATTGGCTGCATGTAAATTGTGTTTTGTTAGTACCACAGTTAACATTACACCTCGCTGGACTTTAAGCATTTACTAGACATTCATCTAATGGTTGCTTAAAGAAAGATTAAAATTTGACGTCAATTTGGTTTATGTAAACAGATCTCCCGGAAGTTCGTAATTATTATTCTTCTTTTTCAGTTTTTAGTTTAACTTTTCCATTGTAACAGAAAATGTCAAAGAAGGATCGCCGCCGGGTTTTTTTTGATGTGACAATTGATGGTAACCTCGCGGGTCGCATCGTCATGGAGTTGTACAACGACATAGCACCACGGACATGTAATAATTTCCTGATGCTTTGTACTGGTATGGCTGGTACCGGCAAGATTAGTGGCAAACCTTTGCACTATAAAGGATCAACATTTCATCGCGTTATCAAGAATTTTATGATTCAGGCAAGAATTTTTTTGAAGTTGATTTATGTATTTGTTAGGCTGTAAGACGGGGTGTAATGTTGCGAATTAGAAGTAGTAGATGGATGCAACTTTGTTTTTTTCAGGGAGGTGATTTTACAAAAGGCGATGGGACCGGTGGAGAATCAATTTATGGTGGTATGTTCGATGATGAAGAATTTGTCATGAAGCATGATGAACCGTTTGTCGTTTCGATGGCAAATAAAGGGCCTAATACGAATGGTTCACAGTTTTTCATTACTACAACACCTGCGCCACATCTCAATAATATCCATGTGGTGTTTGGTAAGGTTAGCAACCTAAAACTTTCAAGATTGAAATCAGTATGTGTCTATTTATTCATTGTGTCCCATTTACGTATGTCACTGCACCTATTTATGAATATCATGAGGTTTTGGAGATCGGTAAGATTCGATATTTTTCTAAAACAAAATAAAATCGCAATAGTCCCATTATTTCTGAGATTATTTTTCCTGGTTTGCGGTGTTTATTAAAATCTCTGGTATTTATTGTTCTAATTGAAAAATAATTGAATTAATCTTAGTAATTTACTTCTAGAGCATCAAAATTCGCTTGTTTTTCCCTCTATATTTGCAAGAAGGATGAAGTGGTCAGGAATAAATTTAAAGGAAAAATTTATAGGTTGTTAGTGGACAAGAAGTTGTGACTAAAATTGAATATTTGAAAACTAATTCCAAGAATCGCCCATTAGCTGACGTTGTAATACTTAATTGTGGCGAACTTGTTCGGCGAAAAAAACAGCGGCATTCTTCTAGATCTAGTGAATCAAGCAGGTAATGAAAAATTCATATTTTGAGGAAGTGCGGTCAAGTCAAGTCTTGTGCCGAAGCTGTTTATTTTTTTCATGGATCTCTGTTTGAACTTGATTTGGTTGACTTTTGAATCTAAAATGGAATATAATTTTTCGATTCATTTATTCTGGAAATGTCATTTTTATTTTCTTCTTTTTTATTTCCGAGGATGTTGGTTTTTAGTTCTTCTGTGAGTGCATCAACTGAAAAAAGTCACAAGAAAACAAAAAAGACAAAAATGAAAGAGAAGAAACGGAAAGAAAGCGATGAAGTGGAACATTTAGAAATTGGTACTGCAGTTCCAGAAGCAGAACTACAGCTGTCAAGCGTAAAGCCAGAAGATTTGCCTGAAGAACCGGATCATCAAAATAAGTATCTTATGAGACGGTGAATGTTCACGCATTATTTTGCAATGGAGAGTCTTGATTACTTAATTTTTTATTATATTGCAAAATTGTTTTTTTGCCAAGTTTTAACTTTTTTTTAGATCAAAAACACCGGAAAATTCGAAAAAAGAAAAGCGAGAAAAACTACGACAATCACCTCAGCGTTTTTCACGACGCGACATCGGTCAGCGTTTGAGTCGTATGCGGAGAACACGAACTGGACACAAAATAAAGGTAGCATTATCTTTAATTCAGTAATTATTATTCAGATAGTTCTTAGTTAATTTAAAGCTTTCTATATCACCTACCTATCACATTTAGTATATCAAGAAGATCTCTTTCTCTTTTCCGAAACAGGTAACTTATTGTGATGTTTTGTTTTGTTTATAGAATTTTTATATTCTTCATCAGCATCAAGCTTAAATTGTTTTATTCAATAGCCATAATTTGACTTATCAACTCGTTCAGGGACGTGGCGCACTTAGATTTCGAACCCCAGAGGGCAGTAGTGATCATGATGGAAGTCGTACTCCTCCTCATTGGAGACGAGAGCAGGTCATTTTAGAATTTCATAACTTCTCATTCGGCATAAATTGATTATTTCATTGCTATCGTTTGCAAATACTTCTAAATTTTTGAATTTTGCTTCTAATCGTTATTTGCTTGATATTTTTATGAAGCATAATTTTAAATTCTCAGCATCGGTTCACATTTCATTAAATTGATGCATCTTGAGATATTGGAATATTTTACTTTCAACATATCAGCATATTTCGACATGAGCTTTTCAGAATCGTGTAATAACACTTGACGAACTGCATCGTTTGCAAGAGAAAAGGAAGGCATATGAGTTTGAAGAACTTGAAAATCCAAAAAATAATGCCAGCGATAAAGGAAAAACTGAAACGCTATTAAATATGTCTAAGAAAACGGAAAACAGGGATGAAAATTATCATGGTAGGTCTGAAAGGGGAGAAAATCGGCATGATCGAAGTAGACACACTACGGTATGCTTTGAAATTTAGTGCTCACTTATTTTTTTTAAAAAATTCAGTATTACTAAAGTACTTTACTTCAGTTTTCATTGGTGGTTAAGGAATTTTTTAGCAGGAGCAGAAATTAAAGAAAAGATGACGAATTTGAATTAAATATACTTCACGAATGAGATCTTACGGATTACTTTTTTAGAGACGATCACCAGAGCATATAACGCGACATTTCACGAGGGAAAAGCGCCGTAAAAATGATGAGGCTGGAGATAGCGAAGATGTGAAGCGCATAAGAAAAGATCGACGAGGACAAGATGTTGAAAAAGAGAAAATCGAGGCTGTAAGTTCCGAGATTTCTTTTGATTAATGTTAGTGGGTTATAATGACTGCTGAGTTTCGCCAGTGAAGATTAAATCTTAATTGTTTATAATGATAAATTGTATAAATTTAGAACGGTAAAAAAGCTGCAGTAGATGAATTAAATTTGGATGAGCCAACAGTGGAAGTTATACTAGACAGTGCCGAAGACATTAGAGACAGCGATGATGAAGCTATCAGGGTCCATTTATTAAAGGCAAAAGAAAGGGCAGAAGAAAAAGCAAAGCATGGTAGGTTTTTAATGACTTCAATATTCACTTGATGCAGAAACGAAATTTGCTATATGTTGTAAGGATTATTTACAAAGATCAATTTCACATTTGGTTTATAAAAGCACCACTTACTTGCTCTCTTTGCTCTAAACGGCTTGATTATCTAGTTCTTGTTTCTTTTCAGCATTTCCTTTATTCATAATAAGGATTGACTTGTTGTTATTTTTTTTTTTTGCTTATTTACAAAGAGTAAATTATGATGGAGATTAAATCTGATTTTTTGGTCTTTTATAGAAGCGAAGGTGATTGAAAAGAGTGGTAATAATATCGAAGAACATCGAAAGACGACTGTTGGAGAAGGACATGGTAGTGTAGAAAAAGATGGACAGCATCGAGACCGTAAAAACGATGAGCATGAAAAGAGAGCTACTGACGGACAAGATAAGAATCAAGTTGCAGAAGCAGAAGGAAGTAAACGGCAACGGAAAAGCGATAGCAAGGATCATAAGGGGAAAATAGAACGAAGGCATAAGAGTGGAAGTGTCGAGGAAAGTGGAACGCGAAGTACTAGTGAAGAAAAATTGGATGATGCGAAACGAAAGGAAATTTCAGGTCAAAAAAACCAAACTGATTCTGAGCGGATTGCGGAAACAAAAACAAATCAGATCGATTCCAGCAGAAGCGATAATTTGAAAATATCAGTGAATGGAAAGTTGCCGGAAATTAGTTCAATTAATAAGGAAAGTGATCAAATTTCGAGACCTAAAAATTTAAAAACGGAATCGTCGAAATCAGAAGAAAATAAACTACAAACAAATGAAGCTTCTAGAAAACGGAAAAGTGATGAAAAGTACAAAGAAATGAAACGAAGTGAAAGGAGCTGTAGTCGAAAACGTCGAAGCAGAAGTAATGTCCGTAGACGGCGAAGTTCGAGTCGCCGTTCAAGGTCACGTGATCGGCACCCTAGGTAACCTTTTCCTTTCTCTCGTTATTTATTTTTAATAAGTTCTTGAAAATATAAGACTGAAAATTTCTTTCCAACAAAAAATCAAAATTCAGTCATTTGAGATCACGATCCCGATCGAGAGGTCACGCCCGTCGTTTTGAAGGGCGATCCCGAGCTCGTCGACTAACTAGACGAGAGCTGTATGATGAGCGTATGCGTCGAGAGCGTGAACGACGTCGAAGCTTCGATAGATATTCGGACAGAAGACGTACTAGAAGCCGAAGTATTCGACGGGATAATGATCGGGTTCGGTATTAATTTATCTGAAATAAATGAGATGACACATGATTTTTGAATAACGAAATCTTATGGTTAGAAGGTATTCTTATGGTAATCAAGATTAAATGATGGAGTGGTATCATCCTCTTTTTTTAAATACTAATTTCTTTATTTTCTCATCTAGGTATGAGTATCTTACTAAGGACAAAAATTGCATGATTGCTGCGGCGTAAAGAAGAAGTAAAAAGAATGTTATAGTAAATTTGTTCCATTCGTGCTAACTTTTTAAACTACAATTTCAGTACTCTAGACATAGTCGAAAACGTTCACCATCTTCTTCGAGCAGTAGCAGTCACAGTTCTTCAAGTGACTCTCGGAGCAGTGCTAGCAGCAGGTTCCGTTTTTTCGTTCTTGTTTCAAGATTTTAAAAAATAATGAGAACAGAATCTGTTGGGATAAAAGTAGATTAGGAATAGTTCTTTTATATTTTATATATATCAGAAGTCCATGTCCAACGAGTTGTTTTTTCTATTTCATGGTTTATGAGATTACCGCTTTGTCAGTATATGTAGGCGATTAAATATGCATCGCAGCAACGGTATCTACTGTCATTCATTTCGCACGAAAAAAAAATTCTGTTTTAAGTTTCATTTTTCATTTTTAAAATAATTTCAGTGCTTCGTCAAAACGTTCGAGCAGTTCAGACTCGAGCAGAAGTTCTCAGAGCAGAAGCTCCAATTAGTTTATTTGTTCTTTTTTTGTTGTGTATTTATTTGTTTTGCACTTGATGCATATTTCGCTGTATTTTAGTTGTTTTAAGTGGAATTTTAAAAAATTAAAAAAAAACATTATTCATGGAATATCTGGAAGTTATCTTTGAGTCTGTCTTGAAATAAGAGTGATACGTATCATTGTTAAAATCCGGAATGAAGAAGACTGAATTAAAGAGTGGACGGAACACTAAATTAAACTTGAACCTCCAGTGAAAATTCTGTATTTTCAAGTTATTCTTAAAGTTGTTTTTTCTGCATCTTAATTACTGGCTCATTAGCCTCGCCCGCCTCATTAAGCTGAGGCCATATTTCGGTTTTGTCATGTTGCAAAAATGCTTCGAAATTCTCATCATCTTCGAATATTTCGCTATTGATGTGTTTTGGATGAATTATTCATTTGCACGCATCATATTAACACTCATGAGAATCTTTTGCTCATGATATCAGATCTTATTTTATCTTTTTTGAAATTTGAGAATAGATCCGCTGTTTTTTCTGTACAGAGTTCTACTTTAATCGCCAATCATTTCTCAGTTCCACCTGTTCAACTTCGGATTAAACTAATTTCGATGGTGTGCTTCAGATTCCTTGGCAGAATCACTGGTCTTTATAGTCCGTGGGATGCATTCTACTGAGAACTTATGGGATGTTCGGGTAATTATGGTGGAGTACTTGAAATACATTTCCCTAAGGGCGTGCATTTCTGTTAATGATCGAAATTCCTCTGCTAATCCTTATTTCATTATTCTCTTACTGCAATCTGCGTTTTCAATTTCATATGCTTCATTATCAGATTTTTATTATGTAATTATTGTCACCAATGGAAACACTCAAGCAAACGTATTGTAAAAGAAAGGTAGTAAATATATTAACAATATAATAAAGATATCACTTCTATTTTAATATTTCAAATATTCCAAATATCGAAATAGCATTTCATTTATATTGTATGGAAGGCAGGAAAAAAGAATAAATCTAAACAAATCAGGATGGCAGTATATTGGCTCTCTTAATTTTTTGTTTAAGATTTAAAGTTTAAAATTTCTTTTATAAGAAATCAAGTAAATCATATTGTCTTCTTATTTTTCCACGGTTCAAAATTGCTGGGTGTTAGGATTGATTGAAAAAAGTTTCATGAAATATGAATTTGTTTTATGCGTCGCTTCACTGTTTTTGAATAAAGTAATTGATTATCCTCAATTTAACAAAAAACGAAAAAAGAAGGGAAACTACGATTTGTAATTTAATACTTAAGGAGCGGATTACATATTAGATATTCAGTATCAAGAGTTGGTTAATTGTAA
Organism: Cruorifilaria tuberocauda; assembly: GCA_013365365.1. Classification (NCBI taxonomy): domain Eukaryota; kingdom Metazoa; phylum Nematoda; class Chromadorea; order Rhabditida; family Onchocercidae; genus Cruorifilaria; species Cruorifilaria tuberocauda. Next base: position 24,274 of record JABVXU010000391.1, read on the forward strand.
TTCGCAGTAATTCATGCAGATCGTTTTTAGTCGTATTCTTCTAAGAGTGTTACTTGTTACGAATTTCTGTACTAAACAATAGAAGTGCGCAAAAGACTACAATTATTGTAAAACTGAACTATACAGTCCATAATGAAAAATTAGAGAAAAGAAGAGCTACAAAACTGGGAGAAATAAGCACAAAAGATATCTAAACAACACATTTTCTTTTTGAAAGCGTTTCATAAACAATATGGGAATATTGAACGTGCTGAGTTTCATCCCTGAAGTTGTCATGCTACGCTCAACTCGGATTCCTTGTACAACAGCAAGTTTTACTACTACTAACTAAGAGAACTGGAAGCGGTTTTTATTAATTTTGTAATTGAAAGAAACTTGAAAACTGCACTGACTCACCTGAATTACATATTTGGATATCTCTTTTGGTAATTCCATCAATTTAGCACTATACATCTATGCTGCACAAAATTTTTGTACTGTAATTCATTTTCATATATAAAACTATAACATAAAAAATAAATCTAAAACACTATAAGAACAATCCATAAAAACTAGAAACCTTTAATTATACGAATGTGTAACAAAAATTTTTTTTCCCACTGTGGCAAAAATAATGAAAAATATCAACCAGTCATAAAACTGAGGAATTTTTCAACACTCGTCGACACTGTATCATTCTTGCAGGATTTGAATAACAACGCAGTGAATAAAATTGTAGCTATGAAATCATTCAGTTCCCAAAAAATAATAGAACGAATGAGAAAGGCTGGAATACGAAAAATGAATTGTAAATAAAACTAATGTATGAGAACTATTCTCATTCTATGGCGTTACAAAAGTCAGTGATAGAAAAGCAGTGAAGAGAAATAAAATTCTTCATTTTAGCCAGAATATTTCTTTCGCAAAAAAATGAAGAAATTTCCTTGAAATATCGAGCAAAAAAAACTACGAAATCTTACTACTATCATTAGTTCTAGAGTGAGGAAAAACTCAGTCTTCACAATATTCTGAAATAAATCGAAATACATTCCGCATCTCATGTAAACCTTGTTTTCAAAGATTGTTGAGGCATTAAGTGATATAATGGTTACATTTCAAAATAACCGATAATCGTTGCGATATTTAATAATCATCTGGTTTCGTAAGTTGTTTGCAATGTGCACCCAACCTAGTTGTTCCACAAGCTGAAAATGGAAGTGGTCAATAAAAAAATTTATTTTAACAGATTAATAAATTTTGTCTAGTTAAGTTTTTTGATTCTTACTATCTCTTTGCTATTCAAATATTGCTTCTAGTTCTTTCATGATTGAAATGTGTTACCAGCCTATTTCTCTTGAATTACTGTGGCATCGTAATGAATACACTGCATTTCTTTATTTTTTTTCATTTTTATACATGAAGACGGAAATCAAACTTAAGACAGCAGCTAACACTGAAATGGAACCTATAGACACTGATTAACCACTTTTTACCGCCAAATAATACAATTCATTTAGAAGACTTTTCCAACTCATATTCAAATATTTTCATCACATAAATAAATTCATCGTTTGTTATTTTGAAGTCTTACTTTTCTGTCAAGACAAAATATATTTTAAGATAAAAATTATAATTTAAGTGAAACTCTTGGAACTCACTTCTTATGAGTGTTGGAGAAAAATCATATCATTACCTCAACAGCTGCCGCTTCCACAATTAAATTATTCGCAAAATTTTTATCTTCACTTGCTTTTCTCAAGTATTTCAAAGCTCGACCATAATGGGCATGGGCAACAGCTTGCTTTGCAGACAGTATCAAAACCTACAAAACAATCAATTCTGAAGTAAAGTGATTGTTCTAAGGAAAATGACTTGGGAACCCAGGCATCCAGCAATCTCTTTTCTAAATTAAATCCCATGCATGGACATAATGTAGCCTGCGCATTGCCCTCACGTCTTAAAAACAGAAGGTGGTGAGAAGAGATAGAAATGTCAAAACTTCTCTTGCGTACAAACACATCACCGATATCGTGAAACATTATCTTTGATAATGAGGCTTATGGTAAAAACTTAAAATTGAATCAAGTTCTATGCATTCATATAATGCAGCCTCAATTATAAACTTGCTGATTGGCTTAAATATCAAACACCGACAAAGTAAATAAAAACCTTTGGATCAGTTGCTTCCAACCACTTTAAAACTTCATAGTATGCCGTATCAATTTCCTTTAGTGTAACTTTTACCTGGAAAGGCAGTTAATTTTATAAATTTAGAGCATGTGACACTTGATGAAGAATGATATCAAGTGAACAAATAAGGAATAATACAGGATTTAGAGTTGTATCCCAAGGTATCAAAGTTTGTTTTTTATTTATTCGCATCATCAGGAGAGGAATTTGATGGAGAAGTTATTATTAAATGAGTTTGTTACAAGCAATATGCACAAAATACATATCAATGTTTTGAGATTTAAGGGAGTATGTACTACTATAAATAATCCTCTACTTTCTGTTTAAAACAAAGGAAAGAAAACAAAGTGCTTAACAAGGTTTTTCTTATAAATTCAGATGGTAAAAAAATTTCAATATTAAAGGGTAACTTACAATTCTTCCTGGCCGATCTGATTCTGCAGTCTCAATAGCTGTTGGTAACGCCTCAGTAACTTGATCTGATTCTAACGTTGCTAGCAAATCACCTGCTCCACCAACACCACCATCTTCTGTGTCTTTTCTCTTAGTATCTTCTATCAACTGAAATCTCCCTCTGTTTATCGTGAAATCTGTTGGCCATTATTATCAAAGCTACATGCGTCAGTTAGAACATTTCATAATCATAATATTTATAATTATGATTATAATATTTATCATTAAATCTGGCTCAAAAATATGGTACTAAATATTAAGCACTTCCATATTTAGCAGCTTTGTTTCAGTTAGTATATAACAAAAGGGCAGAATATAACGGAAGTTATTCACTAGATTTTAAGCCAACTATAAGATCAATGTTGGATAACAGCACGGCAGCAAAAATATTTGCAGCGAAAGATGTTGTAAAATGACCTACGAATTAAAGTAACACATCATCTGAAAAACCGTATGGAACAAAAAGTAGTTCATGGTGATTTAGAAAGTAAAACTAAATTCTAATTTTGTATGATTGTATGAATTGTATGAGTAATACAATATTGATAACATAAGTCATAAGATGGAGCTATTAAGAAATTTTTTTCAATTTTTTTCAAAAATTCTTTTCTAGCTTAAATTTTAATTAAAATTATTTACAAGAGACCTGAAAATCACTTATTGACGATCTTTTAGTAAGTTCTCCACTTGTCGGTGATGTTTTTTCACTCTTTGTAGTAACATCGACATTCAAACCATGCCGAAATGCCTTCGGTATTTCTTGGGTACTAATTGCCAAATGTTCATCAACTAATGCATCTGCTTTGATGACTAGGGCATCGATAATGGCATTCTTTCGATTTTCCATATCTCTGAAGCAGATAACAATTTAAAGTGAGTTCCAGTTTACTGTTATCCATCAAGTTGAAGATATACAATGAACCCATTGACACATTTGATAATAATATATGGACACATCGAAAACATGCATTTTTGCATGCAATTTGAACATAAATTTTAGGAAACTTCGCTTAGTCTAAATGATTTAAAAGGAAACAAACTGACGCCCTGATAATGATATCACTTTCACTATTTTCATGTTTAGAGCCCAAGTATTTTAATACTTCATCCGGCTTGGCTGCATCCAGAATTGCGTCCACCAGTTCCAGAATTCGACTATGATTTTCTGGATTATACTGCAATTATTAAGATTCAGGATGACCACACTTGTCATCAAATTGACGACAGTTTATCTTTCAAAAGAACAAATTTTCAAGATATACAGATGAATAAAAAAAATACTTTAACGAAGAATTAAGATGGTACCCTATTGTCGAACAAACGTTTCAGCTGTGCTTGCATGATTCGCAAATTTTTTGGGTTCTCAGCAATTAAATGATCATATAAATCATTTGCATCCATAACATCTTGTAACTTTCCCAACCATTGTACATAAAAATCACGCAGTGCTTCTGTAAAATTAAAATATTCAATAAAAATTAAATAAAAATCATTTACATCCATAACATCTTAAGTATTCATTTACGAAATTCCATTCCACTACACTAGCCGAGCCAGCTATATTAGCATGAAATTAGATGAATCCTTTCTTATACTCCCATATATATAATAAACAGACCTATTCCATTTAAATGCTATTCATATAGCTCTCCAAACCCATTTACAATTCAAATTTATTTTTCTTGAGTAAATCAGTGAATCTCTTAAACTCAATAAAAACTACATCAATACCATTCATAGCTTGCACGGAATCAGGTGCAAAATCTTCCTTCTTTTTTATTAACGAAACTGATGAAACAGTTTTAGTTTGCTTGCGATTCCATTCCGAAAATGTATATATCACTCGGTACTGCACATGACTTCGAGCTATTTCCATATCTGATAAACAAAGCGCTCCAGTTAAGTAACAACCGGGCCAACCAAATTTCGGAAGTCTAAAATAATTTTAGTTTGCTATGAAATGTTCATAGAAAATATGAACGACCAAACATTAAATAAAGACCAAAACAACATACTTATCTTCTGGAATTGGGCCAATGTATACGACGCTAACTTCACCCGGTTTCATTCTTTTCGTACCGAATTTCTTTCCTTCTCCTTTAACAGCACCTGAAACTAGGGATAACTGAAATTTTGCAAACCGTTTTATTATTTATTGGAGATAAGAGAAAGTATTAGGATCATTCCCAGTTGAGAATTTATGATTTCATGAATATGAAGCCAACGATATTCATCGTTTTTTATTTGTTTAAAATAAGATGGTGATAAAAAAATTAGAAAATTAATATATTCTGGAAAGGATGGCTAAAGAACGAGAAAGTAGACTGAGAACGAGAGCAGTACTTTATGTTTCCAAATTGATACAACAATTTTGCTGCATTTCATTTGAAGTTTATTGAAGATGAAATTTGAAGGAATTTGAGAATATTAGAATTCATAAGGAAAAAAAAAGAACACACTTGCGTAATCCGAAAAACAATCCAAACTGATTGCTGATGCAAGCTTCAGCCTTAAAATTAAGACTGTTTCACGATATTTCTCCAACAGGGACGCATCTTCATGTCTAATCTGTACACGAACACGGTATTCGCCTTTCTCTAATTTCAGAGTATACTGAAATTACAGGATATACAAGTTCTCATGAAAACCGGCATAATGATAATGTTCATATGTTTCAATAATTATTTGTAACTGATCATTCACTCGCTCCACAAAAATTAAAATTGAACCAATCGTATTTCCGGACAGATCCCGCTTATATCCCTAAATATTTTATATTAAAACATGAGTAATTTTTTGTTTCATATATTGAAGTCTTAGTTATAACATAATAGCCAACAATAGCTACTCCAGCCCTGTGTTCAACTTTACTCAGAATTTATTCCTTCTACTTTATTTATGCCAAAAATTTTCTCTAGCTCTAAAAGAGCTTTTGTTTGAAATGGATATTTCTGTCGCCAATAGATTTATGTAATATGTGATCATTGAAGTTTACGTCATTTCATATGTTTAAGCTTTTCATTGGAATTGTACATGAAAAAAAAACCCGATCAGGATATGGAGCACTGCTTCCAATATATTGCTTTGTTGTAGAGAAAATCATAATATGTACATCATCAAATGCACTTTCATAGAGGTAGTCGGTTATGCCAGGCAATTCAACACATGCATCAGTTGCTTTTTGTACTAGAAAAAACATTTTGCTATTGCTGTTGGCTTCAGCAAAATATTTCTGCAATTAGATAACAAAATACATCGCTTTCTTCGTCTTTTCGAGTCTATCTAAAGTAGTCAAGTTAGATTGGCAAGTCGAATTACAAAACCAATTAGTTTATGAAAAATTATCCTAATTTTCGCTTAAGAACACATATTTGTATACATTGAAAGCAGTAGAAATAAAGCTAATATATGGGACAGCTTAATAAAAGAGAAATTTCATAGTAAGTAACTGCTTTTGGTAAGTAATTGCCCACACATTACACTATCTTGATCAGGTTTACATTCAAAGGAATTAAGCTAACAAGAGAAGTTATAAATGAGAAGCAAACGAAAAGTCTGCAGTCCAGTGAAGAAGAGATCACGTGCTCCAAGAGGTTGCACTTTCGCTTCCGCTGGCCGAAATGGCTGACAAATATAACGGAATGTTACGGCAGGTCGCACATCTTCAAATCTCATCATCGAATTACGTACGGTAAAATGGAATGGTGTTTCGGTTGAAAACTGAAAATAATGAAATCTTCATTTAAGTAATATAATTTAAATAACTACCCGAGAACGAACAAATGTTACGATTAAAATGGAAAGGTACCAACTGGTCTTTTAAACCTATGAAAACAAAGTACAAATAAACGTAATACTCTTCTGATGATGATAATGACCAATAATCACAATAAAACTCGTATTTATTAGGTCTTGGTCATACCATGTTTAATACAGTAGGCGAAGGAATGGCACCACGAAATACTAATTCCGCTTCTACCATAGCTTCACCCAAATTAGACCACCATTTGGTTATGCATAACTCCATGGTACGTCCACCACGCAATGCGACAGCAAATTGTTCTTCTTGATTTTGTTCTAATGATACTGTCTGAATAGGATTTAAAACTTGATCTTCATTTCATTATCCAACTCCTTACTATGAAAATATAAGAAATATACAATATCTCTAAAAAAAGTAATAGTAAGGCAGACTATTAGAGTTTGAATAAAAAACAAAGAAGTTATTCTTTCTAATCTCTGTCATGCCTATAAAATTTCTCATAAACAACAACTTCAGACATAAATCTGATATATCTGCTTCAACGTAGTATGAACTATTGCACAGAAATAGATATCTTAATGAAGCACAAAACTTTAACTTGAAAACTTTTCACCTTATGAAATTCAGTTGAACGGTATGCAGTATCTGGTAAAAGTTGAACAATATGGGCAATATATTTCGTTTGCAGCTGAGTCCCACAGGATGTCAACTTCAAACCTGCAAAGTAGTCTTAGAGATATTAAACTTATCTGAAATATTATAAAAAAAACATACATTGAAAAAAGAACAGCATGCGTAAAAACAGGATATATATGGAAGTTTGATAGAAAGAGAATAAGGAATGGAAATAAAACCAGACAAATGCAAAATATAATCATCAAAAAACAAAGACAGAATTACTTACAAGCCCAATCGGCATTTTCGGGCACATGAATGAAAAGTCGTTCTGGACGGGCAGGCGTGCATTGCAACTTTCGTTTTATCGTATGCCTCGAATTATCATCCATGTTTAGGGGGACAATAACAGTTATTGGTATACGAAATAAAGGACCGAGTGAAATGTTTTCCGAATCATAAGCGCATATCTGCAAATACGATCGAAATTATGGAAGCATAAAGAAATCAAATGACCATGTGAGACGAAATTAAAGAAAAAAAACATTATTCATCATCAGATGGAGAAGAAATGCTAAATACGATTATATTATTAATATTATTCCGAAACATTGGACCACTTTTGAACAATGATATTATCTATCTTAAGATACTGCATAGTAGTGTTGCCGATAGTATAGATTTGGTGACAGTATTACATTAAATTAAAAAATACTAACTTACTTCAGTGAAATGAGCAATACCAGCTTCAAGACCAACTGGATCCAATGATATGGTGAATTCTCGTTCCTGATGCATTAATGTAAATTGTTTTGGGTACTTAATATAAGATGCATCACATGTTAGCACCAAATGCTTTTCGAATGCTATTTTAGCATCATTATCTGGAAAAAATTTTATAAAAATGAAAAATTTTACTGCAGTGATACTATTAATAATGTAAAAATATAAAATAATATAAAAATTCTTCTGCTTAGAATGCAAAACGATCGGATACTGCATGACCTAACGATATGACACAATAGATGAAATAAGTACTAATACAGAAATGAGTAATAATAGAATTGATATCATCCAAAATATTAATTTTACGAAAGTCAAAAGATGTCGCAGTGATCAGAAATAAACAAAAATTTTTAGTATGAAAACGATTAATAACATTCGAACTTCCGCTTGATTTTAGGAAGATAAGCTGTAACTGAACTAGTAGTATTGGACTATCAGAAAATACAACAGTAATACAGAACCCTGCTTAGACAAATAAATAAAAAAAATAGTAAACCTGATTCTGGCTTGAATTTTGGCTGTACAGCGATAACATATGTGTTAATACACGACGTTTGATACCGTTCACGCAAATAAATTCCACGTGCACTTATATCGTTGATTCTAATTTTGAAGTGCGTAAGAAGAGGTGAAATTAATAAATAATTTTCTAGCACGAAATTGTACGCTTCATCTACCTGTGGCAAAATATGTTTAGTTAGAATGCAATCTTCTAATAAATCAACTGATGCATCTTATACAGATATTATATCACACATATAAAAATATTATCCAATACAAAGTGTTGCATGGAAGTCGTTTTCATATGACAGCGTTAGATTTTAACTACTTATGAAACTACTAATTTCCAGAAATTTCCTTGAAGAAGGAAAAGTAACCTGCAATAGTCCGTTACCAACAGCGAAACGATTTTGATCTTTCGGTAATCGGGCAGTGTTTTCCAGAGCTAATCGAATTAAATACGGACTCCATGAAATATTCTGCGCCCTTAAAGCGCTAAGCAAGCATGCTATAAAGCATAAACAATCAAGTTATATAAATAAATAATTGACTCTAAACTAACATAATCGAATGTTCGACAGAACATTGCGCTGCACTGCGCAGATAGGATATAACATTTTTAAATTAACAAGTACTCCGTAAGAATGCACCGAATTTTATATTCAAATTATAAATGAACTTTAAGTTAATCCTACCAACTGTTCCTGTAACATTCGGTGAACTCATCGAGGTACCGTTCATTAGTTGGCCCGCTTTCAATGTAAACTTAGGAACACTTGTAATAGCCGCACCTGGACCACAAATTGATACACCTAATGCTCCATCAGCTCTGAACATATTTTATGATATATTTAATTTCTTTCGATTATTCAAGAACTTCTTTATGACCACTTCTTATTTATATTGCAAAAGTCTTCCATTATTTCTTATATTAAACATTTCATATTTATATGTATTTTATCCTTTTTTATCAACGAATTTCAAATACTTCAGTTTTAATTCAGCTTATTTTTTTCCAACATTTGCTTTTTATTTGCCTGTCTAATACTTGTGAGATTTCTTAGCAATTACGAATACTTGTTTTCTGTAACAAGCAGAGTTCTTGAGGAGTTTGGAAAATCTTATAATGCAAATCGCTATGTTTTATCTAAAAAATACAAGATTATCTTACGTTGGGCCTCTGGATGACCAAGGATACAATGTAGGAGGTATTTTATCACGCATACTATACATTGCTTCCATCATCGTTGGTGAAAGATATGCACCAACTCCTGCATAAAAACCAATAAACTATCCGAATTTTGGAAATCCGAGCATTCATTAAATTCGAGAATAAAAACAAAAAGAAACCGATAACTGAAGTAGTGGTAGCACCGGGGCAACCCCCCGTTGATAAAGCTGGACCACAGTTTCCTGCTGACGAAAAAAATAATATTCCATGACGCCTTACTACCCTATTTACAGCCTCGATAATACGACTGAAAATAAACATTAAGAAAAGTACATAAAATGCATTTATAAGAACAGTCAATTGGAAAATCAAATTCCAGCATGAAAAACTAACGATGAAAAACAGAATAAACAACTCGAAGTACTCACCCCGAATTTGGAAAATTTGTCGCTTCACCATAGGAGTAATTGATGAGATGTACACCCAAATCAGCACAGCGACTTAACTGAAAATTTTTGAAAAATTCAATCTTTAACTTACCACTTAGAAATGTGATACAAAAAGAAATAACTTACAGCCCGAGTAAGTGCAGTACCCGTTTCCATACTTTTCAGACGATGATCACCGATGCAAAGAGAAACAATTTGAGCTCCAGGGGCTAGTCCAGATTTTTCCGGTTCCTAAAAGACATGATTTCTCCTTCCGGAAAGACAAGAACAATCAAGATTCATTAACAAACTAACATTAGGAAAGTAAGCAGCCGCGATGTTTGCAACATGAGATCCATGCGAATCAGAAGGGACACATATTTCCAACAAATTACCATTATCATGTATGGTAATACAGAATGTCAGCATATCTGTAAAATTTATAAGTATAATAATATATAAATATATCATCAGACATCTTATTATTGGATTTCGTATGTTCCTTTTCATTCATTGTTTTATTCTTTTTTTATCTCAATGACCATCACATTTATTTGGTCGGAATTATTTTAATTAAATTTTATATTTGATTTTGAACAATAATAATTCTTCTAATAATTAGTAAAATACATTCATATCAAATGTTATAACAAAAACGGATTTTTTTTAAATATCTACTATCTCTTGTCATAAGTACTGAAAAGGAGACATTTCCCGGTAAATCACATGTATTAAATTCAGATATATTCCAGTTTAAAGTCAAGAATACCTTGACTACAGCATTCCACATCAAAAAAAGTCATTTTCTAATTCATACAAGCTTAACTTTTAATGATCAATCTCTTATTTGTTTATTCGTCAGTAAAGTAAAACAGAATCAAACTTTTATACGTAATGGCGAATGTCAAACTATATATTCCTCAAATGAATGAAAATAAATTACCATTATCCGAAAGCTTGTAATATTTACCGCTTTCGCGGTAACTGCTAAGTAAAGGTGACAAGCTTAAACGCCCACGATACGAAGTATCTATGCAAGCTCTGAAAAAAAGTGAGGATAAACGAATTAATACTACATTTGTTAGGAGGCCAGACCAGTTTCTAATCTTCTTAATAACTCAGAATGATTTATAAAATTGAATCTCCGTAGCAATACCACTGATTTCCTTATTATATGTGAATAACTTATTAAGTACTTACAAATGATGCTTTTATTAAAAATACCTGAATTTTGTGCCATCATGAAAAACAATGCAATCAGCAATTGGTCCTGAATCATCCATTTTTTCCAAACTTTTTAATATTTCCACCTGGCTCGAAAATTCCTCTCTATCTTCTTTATCACACTGAAACAAAAGCTAAATCTCTAAATCTCTTACTATCCAGAGCAGAACTTCCTAATCTCCCCTTAACTTGCCTTCAATTTTATTTTAATTCATAACTCATTCTGATAAGAAAGGCTGCTAAATCTCTTCACAACCGTCTATTTATTTTACTTGTGCACACTACTCGAACTTTTCTACCATCATATAAGAAAACCACCATGTGGATCATATCGATAAGAAACTAATATTTTAGCTTCATATCGAACAATTTTTTTAGCTCCCACGATTAGTTATATCACAAATCAGCATACAATTTCTTATCATCTTATCATCAACTTCGTTATTATTAGTAAGATCCAGTTTCTTGTTATTAATTAGTCCTTATACGTTCAATTATTTTTAAAAAATGTGAAATCTCTAAACAAATTTCAAAAAAATAAGATAAAATGTTATTTCAACAGATTCTCGAAAAAGTCCTTAATTATCCCAAAAAATCTGCAAAATTCAAAAAAGGTTTTCTACTTTCAACATTACTTTGCATTAAGACGAAAATTACCATTTTGTCAGACGTCCCACCGACTGCTTCTTCGTGTGCAACAAGCTGACGCATTGCATCAGCCATTGCCAATTTCTGTCCGCTATCAAAAAGACTTTCTTTCCTTTCCTTCTGCATAAAATAGGATTTAAGCAATAAAAAAATGTTAGTTAACCTCTATCAACGATTTAGTAAAAATCAATTCTTTCATGTAAACACCATCAAGACGATTAGATAAATAGAAAAAACAGGACAAAGCTACCATACTAACCTCCTCCCTACTTATAATTCAGCTAATCTAATATCTGGCACAGCAGATTTCGTTAAGCTAATATTTCGAATAACTGATAAAGCGGAAATAAGCTTAGAAATCACCAATAATTTTTAAAAAATTCTAATTATTACAATTAAATCTTGCCAAGTAATATTTTACCTTTATCCTTTCTAACAAATTTTTACTGTATAGTTCATAAATTGGTTTTATTCCTATATGATATTTGCCACTTGGATTAACCCAAGTTTCCGGAATCTGAAATCTAACCAAAATTACGATTTACCACAGAACAAGTAAATTAAATTAATCAAAAGTACTTGAAATACTTAAAATGAAACAAACCATTTTTTAACTCCACTCCCCAATAGTCCTTAATATTATTGTATTTAGAAACCGTAACCTTTAGCTTCCGTCCTGTAAGTCCGATAATATAACCATCAGTCGCTGTGCGCACTGTTGACGTATCTACATCGCCAGCTCCTGTACAATCTATTACATCTATCACCTTTTGTAGTCCATGACTCGTTACCTAAAGTTACCAACTTGTTGTTTTTAATGACATTTCATCATAAATCTAAAATTTTTACTTCAAGTTAAAACAAATAAAGATCTGGAATAGTTTCATACCAAAATCAATTGACTTTAACTTAAGATGGAAAAAAAGCTTATTAATTTCTGTGAAAATTGAAGAACTTAGAAGGTGCTACCTGTAATCCAGGTAGTGATGGATCAATACCTGTATCCAATATACCAATGATAATATTTCTACCATCATACTCGGGATATTTCGTTAAGAACTGTTCCTTAATTTTTTCAGTTTGTTGATTTTCTCGACTTTTTTAATCGTATTTCTTTATTATATATTCAAGAATTTATCTTTTTGAAATTTCAATCATCACCAAATCACAAACTCTGCTGATTTTTTTTTCAGTTTGTTAATTTTCCCTTTTTAATCGTGTTCCTTTGATTATTAGCATTCACTCAAGTTGATCAGCATCGTTTTGATCCAAAAATAAATATACGAATAATTTTTAAATGGTGAACAAGCATATTTTTCTTTTTCTTTTTTCCTTCTCCCTCTCTCTTTTTCCCTATACGCACATATCTGTTTGCTACATGATCTTTTTAGTTCAGAAGATCGAAATAATTATTTATCGGTAACGTACAGTAAGCGTCGTGAAGAAATAAGATACGAAGAATTATTAAGTTTAAGGTATTACTTTACAATTTTTAAATTCATTTAAACAATATTCGAGGTAAGATTAATTACGCTTAATTCTGAAAGATTCCTCAATGACTTAACAATGCAACGGTTATATTCTATCCATTAATTTCGACAGATAGGAAGGAAAACTTATTACAGCAGCGTGTCATCATCAAAGACATAGTTACAAAAACAGTAGGCGTCATTCTGGTAAGTAACGCACAGCTGCAGAAAGATTGGAACCTAATACTTTATCACCTGGTTTTTCGGTACTGATTATCATGAAAACTCAAGAAAAAATACATCGTAAGAGTGATATAAGAACATTTTAAATAGCTTTTAATCAAATATAGAAAAAACAAGAAAACAACTGTAGAAATATCCACTTTTTTATAAGATTATTGAATTTTAACTTAAAATCAACCTGCTGTGTTTCAACTTTTGGCATTAGATGAGCTAATGTATAATTAGTCTTGTCAACAGAAGCACCATCCATAACTTCCTGCAACTTTCATTTTAAATTAATTAGAAGCTTACCAAAAAGAAAAAAGATTAAAGGAACGGGTAAGAGTGTGTTATGAAACGAGAATTTCGATAAGAATGATGTCGAAGATGATGGTTCTGATAAAGATATTTTAAGTGAAAGATCTGATAATAGCAATAATTGAAATAAGAGTAAACTGAATGAAAGTTCCAACAGGAATAACAATTAAAAAATGTTTTCGGGAAATTTCCGTGAAATTCACACAAATGTCGCCAATGAGTTGAGTAAACGTCATACATCAAACCCGCCTCTTGTAAGTTTGCACGGAGAAAGCAGAACTTACTCTGCCTCTCCCCCATTACACTCCCGGCTTCTCGAGAAGAGGACACTTTGGCACTTTGAAACATCACATGGAAAAAATTACTCAAAAGAAATAGCATGAGACCAGGGGAGAGTAGAGAGAGAATGGTAGCAGACTAGGGAAACATCTAGAAGTGCTATAAACAGTTTCCGTAAATTTCAGGAAAATAGCACGGAGCTGGAAGAGAGTAGGAAGAGCGATAGCATTTCGATCTTCTCTTAATTTTGCATCGTCTTATCAGTCGTTGAAAACTGTCCAGTTTATAATTACAATTTAGCTATTGGATAGCGGGGTTTGGGTCAACGGGTGCAGGTCAATGCATTTCTTGAAGTAGAGTTCGATGTCGAGATCGTGACGTTTCAACCCGAAGATCAAGTCAGCATAGCTCTCAAATTTCCGATTTTTCGTGAAATCGCTCCTATTTTATCAAGAATTTCTTCTTGATTCGTTCATTGCGAAATTCCGAACATCACAAAAATCGTAATATTTGGCATTTTCCATAGTTATCATGATTGTAATTTTTGACTTTCATTTCATTTCTAACATATCCCGCTCTTCTAGGCGTAGTTGTATAAATTGCACCAATATAGAATTGATTATAAGAAGTTAATTGTTTTTATTTTTGACTATGAAATATTTGAGTTCTTCGCAATGTCTGTCATTAAACTTCTCGAAAATGATGTTTTAAATATTCCTTCCTTTTTCAAGCTGAAAAATTTCTTCAGTGATGGAAATGAAAAGTAGATTTTCTTTTTGAAAATTTTTTAAATGTTTGTGAAAGAAGCAAGCCTCCGATTCATCATTTATCAATTGAATTATTTGCGCTAGTATTTCAGATAATGTTTGAAATCTCACTCATTTCTTAGAAATTTGAATTGTGTCGTTATGCATTATTGAATTGTTAGATTGTTAGTAATTTCAGAATACTTGCTGACATCACTGATCAGTTCAAAAGCAGCGAAATGATAAATCGGAATTCTGTGAAAATTTAAAAAGTGAGCAGTTTAGCTGCGGGCTTATAACTCCATCGTTGATCGGCAACGTTCACTACATATTACATTTAACAGTTCAATAACCTAACAAACATAAATCCTTTTCGGATAGTTGAAATGATCGCACAAATAGAATTTCAAAGATCATTCGAAATAGCATCATCATTTGAATGTCTTCGTTATCATTGATTATACTACAAAAGCTATGCGAACAAAAAATTATATCGTGTCGAAGATGCCATTTTTTCCTAATTAGAATATAACTGGAGAATTTGTTTTCTAATTTCCAAATTTGATCTCCAAAAGAAAAAATATCTCTGCGAAAGAGTTCAATTTCAAATTTGAAAGAAACTCAATCCCTTCTTAATAAGTCGGATATTAGTAGCATTTGACAATTATAACCATTGTCACGAAAAAAATTTTAAATCACAAAAATACAATTAATTGTTTCGTTCTGAATGTCATCTTTCCCAAAAAAGAAAATTTTTGAATTAATAATGGAGAAAAGAAAAAATATCAAAAATGAAAGATAGAAAAATTATCAAGATGTTTGCAGAAAAGAATATTGGAAAACACGATTCGTCAAGCTTTTCTCTCAGGAAAAAATCAAATATTACCACCTGAAACTTCTAAAATTCCCATTCCTTCTATTTTCATATTTTTCCGCGACAAAAAATATCTGCTACAGAGATTAAACAAGAGATTAACTGTCACTCGAAATACTCGTTTTAACTAAATGCTGGAAGGATGAATGAATGAATTCTTGCGTCAACTAGGAAAAATTGGGAATTCTCTCAGCATGAAGTCACGGGATATGATGAGGAGAGAAGAAAGGAAGAGAGGGATTTCAACTTGTTAAAAATGCCATCTATTGGAAGGATGATAACACAACGATTCGGTGACGTCTTCGTCGACAATTTCGAAAGCATTTGAACAAAACTGTTGAAAATGGAAGAAGAGAAACGCTGTTGATGATACTTTAGAAGGCAATTCCCATAGAGACATTTACGTCTTACACAAACGCTTTAATGTCTAATTGCTGCAGCATTTATCACAGTTTAAATCTAGTTTTTTTCTTTCCATTTTTCATTTCTTTTTTTGATTGTATTCTTTTAAATTGGAAGAGGAAAAATACAGTAACAAAAGCGGAAGTTAAAATCTCTAAATTAAAATATAAAATTACTCGAAAATTGGAACTATGCAGATATGACATCAAATTTCTCAGCATAAAATGTGTGAAAAAGAGAATTATGCTGGTAACTGGAAGTTTCAGAAATTTCGCTCTGCGAAAATTTTTTTGTTTAAAAAATAAAAAAATTAAAGAATTATTCCAATAGATTTCCTTGTTATATACAAAAGGTTCTATTATATTTTTTGAATTTGAAAAGAAATAAATCTCTCTTCATTAAGCTTAATTACATTTTACAATAAAAACAAAGCATTTCACTTTTTTTGCTTATTAATTACGTGGAATTTTGAATTTGTCACCTAATCTCTGAGACTTGCACCTTTGAATTGAAATTTGATGATTAGAAATTTAAAATTGAGAATTAGACGTGCAATTAAATGCGAAATTTCAAATCTTTTTTTCCTATTCGAAAGAAAGAAAGAAAAAAAGAGAGAAGAAATGAATGAATTAAAAAATGTTTTGACTAAATCATTTGCTTGGTGTATTATTTAAATATTTGATAATATTTCCTCTTATCAATTTGTTGCTATCATTTTGGTGATGGGAAATGTTTACCCAATATTTTTTAAACCTTCCTTTATTATTATATAATATGTTTGAATGTGTGTGTATGTATGCATTGTGTGTGTGTCTGTGTGTATGTGCATTGAGCAATGTGTCGCTCCCAAAATGAAGCTCTTATTCTATAAATGATTTGAAAACTGGTAAAAAAGAGAATTAAAGAAAATCGCTGCAGGACGCGAATGAGGTTGTTTACTCTGCTACATGAATGAAGAGTACGGATAGTGATAATATATCATATCATATCATATCATATTGTTTCTTCCTCAGTATCTAGATCTGGTGTATGATATAAAATCCCACATAATGCAATGGCATATGTAACATAAATTGTTATATCACCCATTGCATTATGGAAAATGAGATGTCAATGAAGAATGAAAATAAAAATCACTGAATAGTGGAACTTGAAAGCCATTAATTGCTGCTCGTCTCTTATTCGTATAATTCATATTTTGATAATCAGATTTTTATTTCTTTACCAAATAATTATTATCAAGAAATCAATACTTTCTGTATTGTAAATAATACCGGAATAAAGAACAAATGATATGATTAATGTTGTTTGCGCAATTTTGAAAAATTGGAAGAAGAAAGGAATGCACACTGACAATCACTCCGATATTGTTTTTTAAGTTTACTGTAATGTTTACACTTTGTGAATTTACATTCGATATGATTTGGATCAACACTTACTTTATTGAACTCATATTCTTCCGTACACATTGGGCAAAGTTATCGAATCAAAAATTAAGCTCCTTCAATGTTTAGTTTTATTTTATGGGAAAAAATTTGTATGACTTTGAAATTTCGTCACTCAAATATAGTATTTAATATTTGATAATTATGTGTACAATAATTGAAATTGATATTAGAACTATTTTGTGGAAAATTTTTGATTGCTATGATTAAAATATGTTTTTTAAGTTCAACTTGGTAGTCATAGGGTCGAAAATTTCCCGCATAGCTTACTTCACTTCTCAGTTGTATCAGGATTTCTCGGTCAGCTGTCATAACGTACTTCTCGATAACGTAAAAATTATATGTCAGTCGAAATTACCGATACGTTTTCTTCACATTGCCAACTAAAACCATTTATTTCATTTAATTTGCCTGATAATTTCTTCGCAGGAATTTGAATCCTTGAAATACGATCGTATTTTATTAGTGTATTTCTATTTTTGTTGCAGTAAATATAAGGTTGATTTAATTTTTGCCTTTTTCCTTTTCCAGTCGTCCATATATGGAGCCATGGACAAATTAAAGATAACATGAAGATTGAAACATGAAAATAAAAAATATAGAAATTTAAAATGTTAGAAAGGACATACAACATGTTTAGAGGTTTCTAACGAAATTTCATAGTCATCGTTATCCATGAGTTAATCAAACTATAGTTTTTGTACAGTACGGATCCATCCCTATTATCAATTTAGTAATCACTGCTTAATTATGAAGTGAAATTTATGAGTTAAAATTCTCAGCATTTTGATTGAGTGAATTATTGCTTATTTGGTGTTTATAATGGTAAATCCGTAAAAGAATGAGTGTTTAGGTCTCAAAGAATTTGTGAAATTAATTGAATTGTCTAAAGAAATTTTTGTTGTCAATCCAAATTATTTACCTGATGAGGTGACAAATTTATCGGCAATGAAGCATTACTGCTTATAGTCATTGTTAAATATTTAGTCAAATAAAAGGAAAGATCTTAGTGAGAAATAAATGAATTTAAGAGTCATTTACATGATTTTTTCATTGATCTATTCTAAATAAATGCCTCGTTATTGCCACTGTCACTACCACTGTTTGTTACCTGATCAGTAATCGAATGATTGATTAACTACGTTTTTATTCTTTGGAACTATGTTAAATATTGATATTGATAGCAGTTATCAATTAAATGATATATCATTGATTAAATACGCCATTTATAACACTACATCTACTTCCTATTTTAATACTATTGATTTTCTTATCCAAATTTCATTTTACATTAAAAGAGAAACTACATAAAATTGGTACATTTATTAAATGAAAAAAAGCAGCAAGAAATAATATGAAGCTCATGATTAACGAGCTTCGAAAGCACGTGGAGCTACATATTACTGAAAAAGTTGCTCAATTAATTTTAATCCCTACTGTGTTGAAGAAGGTGGGATGAAAAAAGCAATGAAGTGGGTCAAAAATCATACGAATAAAAGAAATTTGGCTATGCAGGTAGAACTAAAAAATGGATCCGTTATCGCATATGTCGGTTGAGCTTCATCTGGAATCGTTACGATGATATCATTATCACCAATTTTAACCATTCTAATATGCGTGAGCACTATGGATATTAAAGATATTGGACATTTTTTTGATAGTGATATGAGAATTGGGCATTCAATAACTCACCATAAGGTGTCTACCATGTGTTTTTTTATTCATTTGAAGTTTAAATTGTAAACGAATTATTGATTAATTTCGATATATAGAAACAGCAAGGTGGTGAGAAAATTTTCTCAGTTCTTTCTGTGATAGTTACAATAATCTATTGTCTACATAAGAACTTCACCATCACCAACATTTCGTCAAACTCTTCATAATTATTTTTTAAATCATTACTCCTCCCTCCTAACTCCATAATAACTATGAACATTGCTGTCCTGGTGTATGTTGAAAAATTGTGTACATAAACAAATAAACAAAAATCACTTAAAACACCAAAAGAATATATGAGTAACGAAAATCGCTTCTGGAAAAAAGATAAGATGAAAGCTCCTAGGATAAAGATGCCCTGAATTGGCCAATTGATTTTTATAGAATATAAAAAATATAAGAACATAAGAAACAACATTTAGAATTCACGAAGGTCGAAAGGGAAAGCTACCTTGTAAACCGATAAACTAACTCTTCGAATAAATTTAATCTTGATAAGTGAGAAAATACTTTAACAGTAACTTTTTAAAACTTAAAATTTCCTTCTTCCATTATTTCCCTTTTGCTTTCGCTTTAGTTTTTTCCTAAAAGCATTATTTTCCTCTGTATCATTTACTTCATAATCATCGTCGTCATCAAACTGTCTTCTTTTTTTACCTTTTTTCTCCTCCATCTCTTTCATTTCCTTAAATGTTAATAACGATGAATTTGAAACTGAAAAATGTATCGATTTTATAGTGTCTGTCGATATTATTAAAATTTTGATGAGCACACACCTGTTTCGCCAATTTGTGAGCTTCTTCAACTCTTTCTATGAGTAACATCACTTCATTTTCTACTGTTTCGAAGAGAGGAAGTTTTTTGCCAATTAAACGTTCGATTCTTTGATAAATCTGAAAATATGACCACAATTTTCTTAATTTGAAAGAAAACGTAAAGGAATCCAAATTGTTTGGAAATCCATATTTGCATCAAAAAACCAAATGCATCAATAATGAACCTCAACATCATACTGTGTAACGAACGTTACAGCAAGACCGGATCGACCAGCTCGAGCGGTTCGCCCAACACGATGAATGTAATCTTTGGACTGCATGGGAACATCGTAATTTAACACCGCATCAACGTGTGGTATATCAAGACCTATAATTTATCATTGTTTTTAAGTCAAGAACCAAACGAAACCAAACCATAGTACATATATTAGCAAAATTCAGATCGCAGTTGAGAATTAACTCCTTTGTACCTTCATATGCTACGTTCCATATGTAGACATACATGAGGTTAAGCTATGCGAAAGAAATACGATAATACATTATATATATAAGATATAATAAAAATGATTGCTGAAAATGCAAGTTTTTGCCATGTAAAACAACTTTTTAATAAAATATAAAAAAATGCGATATTCAAAAAATTTTATGGAGAAAGTGTAAACTGCAAATCTGGTACAAATGAATGAGAAAAGATTTAAACTACATAATTAATTAGGAAGAGGAAAGAGCGATTATTGCGAAACACGCTCTCTCATCTATCCAGTCTCTTTTCAATATGTATATGGAAAACATGTACACTCACGAGAATGAGATATATGTTGTTGATCTACATATTAGCATATCAGTACTTTGAAGCCTCATGTTTGCGTCCTATACCATTTTGTTTCATAAAATGTTATTTCAAATAGTTACCTCTTGATGCAACGTCGGTACAAACAAGAATTGTAGAAGCTTTACTTTTGAATTTGTTTAATGAACCCAATCGTTTTGCCTACAAATGGTGATGAGCATTTTAAATTTGAATTTCTTACTCAAATAGTCAGCAAAAAAAGAACCGCGAACTAAAAGACATGAAAAAATATTGAATGAAAGTTTACTTGACTCATTTGACCATATAAAGGAACAGCTGCAAAACCAAGCTTCCGCAGCATTAAGGCAGTTCTCAAAGCAGATGCGCATGTTGAACAGAACACTATAGCTGTCTGTCCGGACATTTCATTTAATATATAAACAAGATAAGCTTCCTGTAATATCATTTTTAATATTGTCATTGGCTCATTGATTTAATTTACTTCTGTTTGAATTTTTTTATTTGAAGTTTTAAAACCGAAATGTTACTTTGTATTTATAGGGGATGAAAATATAGTACTGTTTCAGTTTATCAACAGTTTGATACTTCGAACTGACTTCTATTCTGACCGGATCATTGAGTGAAGCACGTTCTAGTTTGGCAACCTGAAATCCGAAAAATTACAATTCTTCGAATAGAAACATTTAAGCAATACAAAATTCGTATGATAACGAGGCATCCTTAATTTATAAAAAAGATCCATGGGGCTCATCCTTACTGATCTTTAAATTATTAATGAAGAAAAGGACTCAATCAAAAAAGTGCTGTATGTAGACAAATGACGAATTTCAAGAATTTGAGATCACAGATAGTTACCTCAACAAGCGACATCTTTTAAAAATATTAAGACTGAGATAAGGGAGAAAGAGAACGATTGCTCAACGATATTACGATCTTGAGACTAACTTTTTTAGTCATTGTAGCCGAATACAGATATGTTCTTCTTTCTTTTGGGATAACTTTTAAAATCTTCTCCAATTCTACTTCAAAATCCATATTTAAAATGCGATCAGCTT
Organism: Cruorifilaria tuberocauda; assembly: GCA_013365365.1. Lineage (NCBI taxonomy): Eukaryota > Metazoa > Nematoda > Chromadorea > Rhabditida > Onchocercidae > Cruorifilaria > Cruorifilaria tuberocauda. The sequence continues at coordinate 46,145 of JABVXU010000391.1, forward strand.
CATCCATCACCAGATATTTCAGTGCGCGCAAATTGAAACCTTTCGTGTTTTCTAAATGATCTACCAGCCGACCAGGTGTTGCTAAAAAACGTTGTTTCATTCAATGCCTAATTGTAAAGTTAGCAAAGTTGATTCAATGCGATATTTATAACTCACCCACAATGACATGAGGACGTTTTGCAAGGGCCAGTGACTGCGTCACTGTATCGATACCACCAACAATCACGGCTGAAAGAGCAGCGATAGGAATAAATTTAAGGAAATTCAAGTAAAAAGATTTTATAGTAAGAGATTAACCTACCAATAAGGATTCCGATCGAAGCACCTAATGCCTCAAATTGCTCGCCGATCTGAAAAGCTAACTCTCTGGTTGGAGTGAGTACAAGCGCAAATAATTTCTGTGGAGTTTCAAGTAAAGCTTGCAATATCGGTATTGCAAATGCACCAGTTTTGCCAGACCTATAATTGGTTTCTTGAACTTCCAATTTCTAAAAACATACTAAACTAAGCAAATAAAATTTTGACCAAATGTCCTTATCTTAAAATAGATATAACTTATCTTAACTGATATACATGGTTCATTTTGTTGTCCTTAATGGGTGGTGGGGAAAACTCTCAATATCTTTCATAGTATTAATCATCAAAATCAAAATATGAAATGATCAAATACAATGTTGCGTTTCATTAACCATTACTCGCAACATATTAGCGAAAAATACCTCAAGCAAGATAGAGAAAAACACAACTTGGAAACAGTGACACAAAAAATATATAAAAAGAATTAGGAGAAAAATTTACCCAGTTTCAGCAAGACCAATTATATCACGTCTTTTGAATGCATGTGGGAGAGCTGCAATCTGTACTTTCGTAGGTTTTTTCCAATTTAGGCGATCGCATGCTTCACAGAGAACATCTGTTACACCCTGAAAATAAAAACGATCTTAAAAAAGAATATTAAAAGCGCTTCTAAATTTATATCTTATCTTCTTCATGATCTCAGAAATAGACACTGATAGCAAAATTCCTAAAGATTCATAAAGTAAGCCTTTTTTCAAGATTTCGTCAAACATGATAGCAAAATTATGCAGAATCACCGTAGTCTGTCTGCGCAATTTTCTCTGCATCTTCTATATAATATTTATTTTAGTGGACAAGCATGATTATCTGTGCGCATTCTGCATACATTTATATTCTTTCTTATTCCTATTTAAATGACGGACTTTTATTTCGACAAAAAACCACTATTCCACATGTCATTAAATAGCGGTATTGAATTCTGAAGAATAAGACAAAAACACTGACAATCAAACAATGTTTTAACTTCAACAAACAAAAAAATATTTAGTCGGATAGTAAGAATGCTGACCAATTTCTGAAATGTTATATCGTCGTCACCTTGCTGCTCAGCCGCTTGTATTGGCCCGTCTTCACTCTCATCCGGTGATGAATCAGACATAATTCAGCTTTCTTTTTCGTTCAGTTCGTAAAGCTCGTAAAATACTGCAAAGCACTTACCCGTAAGAATGTAATTTTCAACACCACAATATACTTTCTAACAAGCAGTATACTTTCCAGTAGCCTTACATAACAAGAACTATATAACAGGAACAGTAATATTAAAGAAAAAGTAGCGTTCAACATACTTGCGAAATAAAAATCTCACATCATTTTTTCCAAATTAGCTAATGTTACGGCAGTCTAACGAAAAGAAATGATGAGATTCCAGACGACGACACATAAGAAATGTCAAAAGCGCATTATATTTTTGGAATCCTTTGTTTAAACAATAAAATTGCAATATTAAAAAAATGACAATATTTCATAATTTGTTTCATTCACAGATGAAATCTCAGAAAACCACCGCACTTCCCACACCAGCATATTGTACGGTCCTGTTACTTACGAAATATCGAAGTTCGGTGTGAAACTCTAGAATCTCTCTGATTGTTCTTGCAAATATGATTATCTAGCATTCTTCAGGACGCATAATAATTGAACGAAATCCTCTATTTTGATTTCTATCTCTTATATTACTTTTGTATGATTGCCATGGTTTATTTATAAAATTTCAAAATTAAATGATGAACAATTGATTGTCAGCTATTTTTTAATATAAACATAGATGAAACAACAAGCAAAAATAATTGATTCAGTTATTACTTCCATTCAAATACACGAGAACAGGTTACTTTATCGGCTACCTTATACATGTTTTTCCTTTTTTTGTTTCCACTACTACTTAATTTTATTTAATGCTAATTTCTTTTAAAATACTTTTTAATGCAATCTCATTCTATAAGATTTATAATTTATAATAAAATGAAACATATGTACACATTCTCTATGGTAGTTTTCAGTTTTTATATGGCATTCTCGTCATTATGGAAAGACAGAAAAACCATTTTACTATTATTATGAATGCACTAAGTACTGATGAGTGGCATTTGTCTTTTTCTTATCATTTCGTCACTCTTCATTTTGCATTTTGCCCTATTATCATTATTGTTCTTTCACCTCTTTCCTTTTCTTCTTTTCTTTTCCCTTTTTTTAATTTCTTCTATCTTAGAATTTCTTAGTTTGTTCCCTTAATCTATTTTTTAATTTCCGATGAACGTTATATTTTCAAATTAAAATCATCTATTCAATTTTTGTTTGCGATAGAAAAGAATTTAGTCACTATATATTCTTTCTTTTGCTTTTGTTTTTGTTGTTATCATGAAAAGTGCCGCATGAAGATTTTCTAAATTTTCAGTTTGAAATCTGAAAAGAGAAAATCTGAATTCTCGATTTCCTTTTTTCCTTATTTGCTTTCAGATTTGAGTTCACTCCTCTGCATTACTCATATCTTTCGACATTTGTTAACTTTTTCATTGTTCTGACAATGTTCTAATTTATCAAAATAAGAAAAAGAAGGAATTTTTCATGTTTTCTTTTATAGACCTTCCAAATGTTTTTCAATTCATGAAAATCGATTATTTGTGATTAAAAATTCATAATTAAATATTGTATACATGGAAAATAAAAAGGATAAAGCGATAGATATTGCGTGAAAGTTTATCTTTAAATCTTCCATCGCTTCATCATTTCTTTTGCAGATTATTTTATTGTTTTATCTTTTAAAAGTCTTTTGAAAGTGAAATTAGACATAATTGAATGAATGAATAAAGGGGAAGAACTAGATAAATGAATTTCCAGTTAAATGACAAAATTCAACTTACTTAACTAACTAATTAATCAAATTCAATTTAACTAAATTAAATACCGAATTCATCTTTACCAAATTAAGGGATCAAATTTACTTTAGCTGAACTAAATGATCAAATTCAACTTAATTTTCATCGTTTTCTTGTTTATTAAAAGAAAAGGTAACTTTTTTTCTTTTCATTCATTTTTCTTATTCTTCCTTGAAGACTGAATTGACGACAGTAAAAATGATAGCTTTTGGTTGCCGCTGACGGCAAGTAAATATTTTGCTTAAACTGACATCTTCAGCTCTTCAAAGTGAATTTTTCTTCTCTTAATCGTCTTTCCTTGACACCAATGTGGTCCTCTTGATCCTTTGGTGAGATTTATATTGGCTTAATAATATCTTTTCTTATCGATGTAAAATGAGAAATGATATTTGAAAAAAGATATTTTACTTCTCTTCTTATTTTATGTGTTTTCTTCGAAATTTTTCGTGATTTAAATTGAAAAGATATCAAAAAAAGTGATATCAATCATTGGCAAGGAATATTTATTTGAAATTTATGATCGAAATAATTTTCTTTTTTCATCTCCACCTTATCATATTTCTATTTTTTTTCAAACTATTCTTCAATTCGGTCAAGTTATTTCGTTTTTTTTAAAAATTATTGAAAAATTAAATCGTTTTTGATGTTTCATGTAGAAGCGAAAAAGTTAAACTGCAAAATTAATAACATTCCATTTGTGCTACAACGCTAACAATACTTACGCGAGATATTGTATTGAAGGATTCTTGAGTAATGGAAAAGATGAAATATATTTGCAATAGCTTAAATGACATTTTTATGTGATCGGTTTTGCGAAAAGATCGCATCTAAAAATACGCTCATTTAACCTATCTAATATATATGTTTAGATTTAATTAATTAGTAGTTTTAAAAAGGACAATTTAATTGAATTTCTAATTCTTACAGCAAAAGAAAACTAAAGTTTCCTGTTTATATTTTAATTTAAATTAGCAGTATAATTAGTAATAATAAATGAAGGAGAAAAAACTTTGTGAAATATTTAATAATCCCAGCTGTCGCAAAAAATTATTTTGAATTATTAATTGAGATTCGAAGTGATTGCATTTTTAATTCTCTATTTCAAAATTGCTCTTCTGAAATTTGTTTCTTTAAATTAATTTTTAATCATTTCTTTCACTTCTTTTTCGTTTCACGGTTAATTCATCGGTGTAATTTACTTTGGAAATATTCTTAGCATCTCCCATTCCTCCCTCATGTTTTATAAACTAAAATGAGAGTTGAATTAGCAAAAACATTAGCTGTAATTGTTTAGTTATATAATTGAAAGTACTGTAGAGGTAAGTAATTCGATTGGATCACTAATTGCTGTTTTACATACGACGAAGAAAATAAGGAATGAAAAGTGAAAAAAGAAAAAGAGAGGAAAGAAAAGCTATAAAAGGAATCATTGAAAAAAGCCAAATAAAATACAGCCAAGTTCATCTAATTTTAAGCTTATTCAAACCTCTTCCTCTACTTATTTATTCCCATTCAAGAATAGGCATCTTTCAAGAGTGTGTGTATGTGTATGTGTATGTGTATGTGTGTGTGTGTATGTGTGTGTGTGT
>JABVXU010000392.1:0-50925 GCA_013365365.1 Cruorifilaria tuberocauda
CTGATATGTCGCACGGAAATTAATAACTTTATAGCACTTATAATTAATATTTGTAACATTACGTAACTGATAAGCTGAAATATCTCTTACTTCTTAAAAATATTAGCTGAAATCGCTTATCAATTAAATTTCAAGCCGTTTAATTTCCTCACTACATTTTACATATTTCTCTTCGGTTTATTTGCTAATTTAATTTTAATTTCGACAATTATCAAATTTCATTTTTACTTTGATCACTAATTAATGGAATCAATCAATAAATCGATAAAATAAATGAAAAATGATGAATAGTTCTTTTGAATTTAAGTTTATCTATCAATGTCTTAAATGATAACAAGTTATCAAATAGTGAAAAGATAATAAAACTCCTTTAGTTCAAATTTTAGTTCCAATTTAAGTTATTTCATAATGAATTGAGATACGTACATACATCAGAAGTACAGACACACATGTATATGTGTATGAAATTTAACATGGAAATATCAATTGATTTTTACTGATAACAAAAATAAATACTAATTAATTTTTCGTCCTCCGTTGTAAATTTCTGAGAAATTTTAGAGAAATAAAAATAGTTCAATTTTTTTACCGAATTAAATTAATTTTATCACTGATTTCGATCTTCTCAGAAAAAGAAAACACTCGAAGAAGTTGTATTTAACAAAGTTCTTCTGAAAAAAATGAAATTATTGATAGTTTTAAAGTAATGAAAAGTTTTTCTTGAGGAAAAAAAGAAGTAAAGTGAAGAAGCAATGCTAACAAAAACGTAAACTCACATTTTGCTCCATTTTCTTCTCCTCTTTTCTCCTACAGCGAATGGTTTTTAAGTGTTAACAATACTTTCCTGTAGTTTAAATAACACGAATCACTTACGTAGATCACACGTCAAATTTTGTTTTGCTAAAAAAGTAAGTTAGTGTAATACAAAATGCTCGCATATTGTAATTTGAATTACTCGCTGTTGAAAAATGATAAATTATTATCAGACATTTACTTTCCTCTAGAGTGAATCACATTTCAAAATTATTGTTCTCTACGTGAATCAGACGTCAAAATTACTGTTATTTACGTGAATCAAACGTCAAAATCATTGTTCCTTACGTGAATCATACGCCAAATTTCGTTTTGCTAAAATAAGTAAGTTAATGCAATACAAAATGCTAGCATGTTGTAATTTCAATTACTTGCTGTTGAAAAATGATAAATTATTATCAGATATTTTTCATAAATTAAATTGCCAATAATTCACAGTAATAACTTATACTCAAAAATTTTAAACTATATTTTTTACTTAATATTTTATTTTATCTTACTTTATTAGAAAAAAATTAAGTATTGCATTGAATTTTAAGGCTTATCAATCCACATTATGTAGGCTAATTATTCACCTTGGCTATTTTCTTATATTGAAATTACAAACTTCTTAGAGCAAAAATCATTAACTCAAATAATTTTATCACTTAATCAATGATAATTTTTTTTGTGTAATTATTTCTTGAATTGATGTTGTCCCTCATTTTTTTTCTTTTAAATTCAATCAATACTTTCTTTAAATCATTAAATGTTCTAGCAGAATTGTAACTTATTAAAGTATACAATATATTATAAGTAATAAAGTATAATTAGTTCATCAAGCTTTTCAGTTAATTTCATTTCTTGAGAAATTTTTAATCAATCATTCCGAGGGCTAACAATTGATATGTGATTATCAAGAATTCTTGTTTATCCTTCGGGAATGTAAATTAATATCGAAAATGAAATAAAATACGCAACGATTTCCCTTACTTATCTGATCTTTGGAAAAAACAAAACAATCAAAACTTTTTTTTTATCACTATTACAATCAATGCTTCTATCGCTATAGCTATTATAAATTAAAAATTTTAATTCGTAATATTCTCATTACTTTGTTGTCTTAAAATAAAATCTGTTAACACCTTTCATTTATTTCATTTAAGTTTGAAAAGTATTCGACATCCTTGTGATTTAAGAACTTAATTAATTAATTGTTTTTGCATTATTGATAACGGATGAATTTTAATTACTATTTGCTTCACTTAGCTTTATTTCTTTTTTTAGCATTTTAATTAATTAAAATTATACTTTTATTGTGCTCGCATTTTTTTCTTAGATATTTTTTTGATCACTGAAATTATGCTATTTACCTAATGTACTTTGAGTATTTTAAACTATTAATTAGTATTTCAATTAGTTAAAACTCTGCCGTTTACCTAAATATTTCATTGTTTTAATTAACAATTATCGAATTTAATTACCGGATTTAATTTTAAACTATTTATTAGCATTTCAATTGTTATGCTATTTACCTGAAGATTTTATTGCTTTAATTAGCAATTACCGAATTTAATTGCTGGATTTAATTTTAAACTATTTGTTAGCATTTCAGTTAGTACGCTGTTTACCTAAATATTTCATTGTTCTGATTACCAATCATCGAATTTAATTGCCTAATTCAAAAGTAATGAAATAAATTGATTGCTCATATTTTTAGCTAATAACAAAATTGCGAAATTTGTGTTTACGCGTTACGTTTGTGTGTTACGTGAAGCAGTAATTGATCGAACGAAATTCCTTCCAGTTGAATAGTAATTTACTTGTAACAATTAACTTAAACTAACCAACAATGAATTATTTTATCAAACGATCACGATCGTTTGATCTAAGTTTAATTCCAAGGTTTGTTTTAAAAACTTAAAAAAAAAATTTTTTTTTTCATTGGAATAATTTAATTTTTTTAAATTAATTAAACTTAATTTAAAAATAAAACAATCTTCTTATTAACTCAGCTTTATTTCTCTTTGGTTTATTTTTCAAAAAAAATACATGATTATTTCAAAACTTTTTAATTTCATAATTTACTTTACTTTTCAAATTATAACTTAAAAGGTATTATAAGATAACAAATGTGTTAAGAAAGTTTGCAAAAGTAATTTCATAGTTATTTGCAGAATAATAAAATTTTATTAGGTTAAAAAGTATTTGTGAAATTTTTAAAAGTTCTATTTGCTGCTGAAAAAGTTAATCAAATATTTTGCATTTTAAATTGAGTTAATTTCAGGGAGAGTTACCTTGGACGATGGTCACGTGAGACTACGCCAAGAGATTCTCAACAACGTTATGAGCGTAGTATTCGACGTTCATACACGCCCGTACGTGAAATTGGCTCATTTAAGGTATATATATGTAATTTTGTCATTTTAATATAAATTCAATATTGTTTTTTAAGACGTTATACATGAAAATAGGATTTTAAAGAAGACAATAATTCGTAAATATATTAAGTATGAAAGTTTGGTATAAATTATGGTAAATTTTTTTTTAATTACAAATTATAAATTTTAAAATTATAAATTAAAGAAATTATAGCAAAAATTCTTCTGTACTCTTTTTCAAATTTAAGAATAATTTAAGCTTAAAATTAGCATGCATAATTTGCAGTGGATAAAATTATTTGAATTCGTAAAATGATTACTTATATACATATAATTTTTAAAATGAGCATTACATTTTACTATTTGATGGATAATTTCCGAATCCGGAATCTTACTTCATAAGTATTAAAATAAAGAATGATTCAAGAACTTACTTAAGATAGTATTCACTAGTTTAGGAAAAATCAATACTTCATAAGTATCAAAATATGATTTAGTATTAAAATAAAGATTAGTTGAAGAATTTATTTAAGATGAGAATTCATTAATTTAGGAAAATATTTCTAAAAAAGAGATTTCTAATCTCTTATTAATTTTTAATTTCTGATTTATAAACAATAAGAAAAAATAAGGAATATACCATATTTAATTGCTATTTAGATTTGAAATATTTTATGATTGTTTCTCAAGTTTGATTAGAAATTAAATTATGTTAAATTATTATAACATTTTTTACAATAATATTTATTTGTTGAAAATAATTAAATCAAAATTTCCATTAAATTCTTTCAAATTTTATATTTAAAACCTTAAGAAGATTAGTGAATTAATAAAAGAATGCAATATGTAAAACAATAGTATTAATCAGAATGATAACAATTATAATACTATCAATCAGAGATATATGTCAATCAGAATAATATCAATTAGAATAAATTCAATCAGAATAATATCAATCAGAATATTATCGATTAGAATAATATCAATCAGAATAATATCAATCAGAATATTATCGATTAGAATAATATCAATTAGAATAATATCAATCAGGATAATATGAAAGAATTGATGCTGATTTCTTCGTAAACATCATTGCTTCATCTATTTTAAGGTAATCGAAAATGATAGATTACCACGTAATCTATCACGCACTGCACTTGGTATTATCACTACACCTTATCATACCAATATCAATTATTATCAGGAACAGTTACCCATACGGAAATATGATGTTTTCAGCGTTCGAACATGGTCATATCCTATTTATAAGCAAGTATTTCATATATTTCTGAAGTTTAATTTGCAATTACTATCAAATCATTCGGCTTATCACTTCCGCTTATCATATCTATTATCATATTAATATAAATTTAATAAATAAGTTTAATAAATAATTATATTATCATATTAATATAAATTTAATAAATAAATTTAATAAATAATTATATAAATTTAATAAACAAATATACAGTGTAAAAATAAATGTGTAACAAAGTATACAGTATGATAGATACTGTATTTATTTTACGGTATTTACTTTAAATTGGAAAAATGTTACAAATTATGCTTATATTATAATTTTTCCTATTTCAAAACATCAAAAGAACATTTACCTACTTTGATTAAATGATATATTTACTTATCACTAGTGATCAATAAAATATTATCAATGATTATGTTCCTCATTTCTTACTTTAAACTTTCTTGTTTATCTTTTCTTTCTTCTCCTCTACGCTTCTCTCACTCTCTCTCTCATTTTTTTTGCATTTATTTTCTTCTCATTTCATTTAAATTTCATTTTAAAATAGCAAAAAGTACTTTTATTATTTAAAGAAATGTAAAGAGACGAAAACAGAGAAAGACAGACAGAGACAGACAAGTTCACAGAATCCAAACAGACTTATTTATAATGTGCTAAATGGCATCAAAAGTATTGAAGTAACTTCGACCGATCTTAGAAAGTATTGAATTGCAAGCATTGGTGTGTGTGTGTGTGCTCCAATCCTTTTCTCTTATCATAATATATCATAAACTTTCTTGCTACATTAAAGTTAAGTAGTAATTACTCTGTAATTATTACTTTACACCAAGTCATCATCGTAATTATTTCACTTCAATTGACTATAATAACTGTAATTGCTAACTTTTCTTTGGACATATTTTGCCAACAGATAAGATAAGAGATAAGGGAATGATTAAACGATCATACTATCATCCGTTTAATAAATTTCAACCTATTAATCTTCATTGGGCAGCTCAACCATATTGGTTCGTTTAATTCTTAAAAAATTTTTTGATAATTTCAATTTAAATGATTGAATAGAATTCGAGGAAATTATTCTTAACCTTTCTTTATTATCATTTCTGGTTTCAACTTCTAAGTAAATTACTCCTGAAAATTAATATAGTGATTAGTCAATTTTAATTTCCGATAATTTAATTCTAATGTTTACATTAATTGTCAGATACTTTCAGCTTCACATTGTATTTCCAAAATATGTATATTAATTAAAATTAATTAATAATAAATTTTGTTATTACGAGAATTGTTTTATAGTAATTATGTATAATATTTAATTATATCAGTAATAATTCAACTTTAATTTATTAAACTTAACTTTAATTTATTGAATTCAATTATCAGTTATCATTTACTTTATATTTTCTTCGTTTTCCATCGAATAAATACTAACGTTTTATACATTTTATAGGTATTTACACAGTCGTGATTTTGCATCAACAAGACCGTACTCGTTTACACGTATTTACGGAAATACATCAACGTATACACCACCAATGCTTGCTGCCGAAACACGTAGATTAACACAACGACGTAATTATACCGGTTATACGTATATTGGAGCCGAACATAGTTACGATATAGCATCACGTCCTAAATCACTTGATAGTTATCGCTTCTGGCGATCACACGTGCCCAGGTAGGATATTTCTCCTCCTATCAAATGATAAGATCAAATTTATTTACTAATTTAATTTTATTTCGTAATTATAATTAAACGTAATAGAGCGAAAGAAAACGAAGATAACAATTTTCAAAATTGATAAATTCACTCAATTAAGCTCCTCAAATTTTAATCATTCATTCATTAAAATGTTAAATTAAGCTCAAAATTTTAATCATTAATCCATCAAAATGAATATAATACTGAAATAGTATTAAAAATAATCGTTATTCGTTGTAAAAAAAAAGTAATTCATTTTTAAAGTAATGAACTATCATTAAAATATTAAAATAATTATAATATTGAAATAACATTTAAAAAAATCGTCGTTAATCGTTGTAAAGAAAAAAGTAATAATTATTTTAAAAAAAAATTTTTTTAATAAATATTTTTCATCTTTAATATTAAAATATATGAATTCGAAAAAAAAATTTTATTAGAATAATTATTTTTTCATAAAAAATAAAAAACAAAACTTTATTCGTAGTTATAAGTAGTAAAAATGAAATTTTTAATTTTTAAAATTTTAATTATTTCATAAAAATTATTGTTATTGTAATAATATATGTAAGCATAACTATTGATTCTTTGTACTAATTGAATTATATTTCCAACTAATAATTAAGTAATTATTATTACGAAAATCGAAGTTTTAAAAACATTTATGCATACAGTTCGCCACGCTTTTCGTCCTATTACGGTAATAGTGGTTTACGGCACTACAATAGCTATCGTCCGCGACCATTTAGCAGTCGTTTATCAACATATTGGAAACCATATTTTTAATACAATAACTTAAATACTTAATTATTAGGCAGTATTATCGATTATCAATTATGCATTATCATTCTTATCAGTTATTGTAATTATTATTGTTGTGGAATTAAATAATAATTAGTTGGAAGAATTTAATATAATTGAGCAATGCGTACCGGTAATGGTAATGAAATTGATAATATATATACAGTATTTTTTTTTGTTTGATTCTATTACGGTAAATATCATTTTGAAATAATTATCCAAATTTTAATCAGTTACTGTTTAAGAATTATCAGTTATATAATTTCAATTAATTACTATTTAATAACTATCAGTTATGTATATTAATAAAATCTGATAAAAATTTTTTCAATCGTTTTTGCTTAAATAGCGAGAAAAAATGAATTCATTTACTGAAATAGGAAATTAAATTACATTTTCCCTATTTCAAGCTTTATTCTTTTGATTTTTCCTAAAGTTATTATCAAATTTTATTAAATTACTTCTTTTTAGCTAATTAAACATAATTGAAAATTAAATTTAATGCATGATTTCTTACTTCTTTTTTTTAATGTTTCATTAGCTAAAACTGCTCATTAAAGAAGAGAAAGAACTCTTATCAATTTTTATCGTGCAATTTCAGTGAATCATATTTGATAAGGAATGGATTTAATGATTCTTTTTAAAATTTCATTTTTAAATTTTAATAATTAATTTTCTTTGGTCTTAACGATTCATAATATTACTACTGCTGCCAACTAACAATAATTATCACTGCTATATATAGAAGATGTGATATTTGTTACTTTTTTTTTACCTTGAATTGTCTAATTTGTTTTTTTTTTTCTTTTTTCACGTTGCTTTTTTCCGATATGCAAATTATATTCCTTAAATAAGCTTTTAAAGCTCTTCCCACATTTATTGCCTAGCATATTGCTAATTAATAAAAATTTGCACTATCATAAATACTACACTACTCACGCACTTTCATGTATTTTTCACGTGTTTTCACCGTACATTCACGTATTTTACGCATCGCGTTTTTTCGGTTCGGTGCACCAAAAAATCTGATTGAATAACATACCATATAATTATATCACTGTTCAATTATTTCGAATAAAATTTACGCGAAATGTCTATCCGGTTAGTCCGGTTGTTCTGGCTAAATATTATATCCACTATGATTTTTAAATGTCTAGTAATTACAACCTAAAATTTAATTACACAGCTTGTTTTAATTGAAATCAAACATAATTCGGCCTTATTTTCACTTTTTGTTTGTTTTTTTGATGAAATAAAATTAAGGCAACAAATTTGCGCAAATTTCAGAAGTGTAATTTGCATAAATAAATCATAGTTTAGTTTTATCATTGATTTATTCCTAGCGATCCTCCATATTTAATCATATTGATGTTCACGCAAATTGCGTTCCAATAAACGGAACGTGACATGATGTAAAGTGCAACGTTATGTGGCTTCCACGCATACGCAATACATTACAAGATGCATATTTAGGAACGTAAGATAGTATGTGCATTCAGAGAGAATAATGCGTGTTATGCGTAAATTCACGAGAATTACGTGCCATTCACGCATATCCACGATACAATGATCATTAAAAAATCAAAACTTTTTCAACTGCAAAGCACAAAAAATGATATTTTTCCTTTTTGATTTCAAATTAGATTAAATTTTAAAAACAACTAAACTATCAATTGCCCACTTGTTTTTTGGAAAAACACGAAATGAAGAGTAGAAGAATGAAGGGAACGGTGTTTCGCGCAACGTGGAAATGTTACGTAGCGGAAGTACTGAAAAGAGACATTGATTCAGAAAAGAATTAATCAAATCACGTGACATACGTACTGAAGAACATAAAAGAAATAACGAAGAAAAAATCGAATGATTCGTGAAAAAATTAATTTGATAATTTAAGTTTCTAGTCGAAGTGATATTTTCACAAATATTTCATAGCAACAAAAAAATTATAATATATTTTTCTTCCAAATTAAGTATTTTTAAAAGAGAATTTTCAAATTTTATTTCTTGATATTTTATAGTTTTACCTGTACGTCCGTCAAATAATTGTCAACGTATTTCCAAACCAATTAACGAGCATGTAAGTCATGTAAGTTCACGTTCATCGGAAATATATGAATAATAAAATTATAAAATTTCAGAAAATAAAACTCAAGAATTCTCTTTTAAAAGTTCATTTAATTTAGGAAAAAAAAACTATATAATAATATTTTTTTTGTCATTTTACCAACTGCCGCCTATTATTCTTAAAAGAAAAAGTTATTTGAGATTTATTGATCCAATCAATGATTGATTGATAATATATATTATCATTCATTGGTTTAATTTTGGGAAAAAAGTGAGGAAGAAGGAATCAAACAAAAAGTACGAAATTTTAAAAATAACTTAGAAAAAAAAATGCTGCTAAATCTGCTTGTGTAAATTTGTGTAAAGTAAATGCAAGCAATCATTTTCGAACTTGTTTTTTTTTTCATAGAAACAATTGAAATTTGATTTTGAGTGTTGAAATATCCATGAAACAAACTTAAAGCAAATTACAAGATAATAAGTTATGACATAAATCAATCGATTAATTGAAAATAAAAGAATTAAATTTCTTTCATTAATTACGGCTATTTAATTACATTCAAATTAAAATTACTTTCAATGTTTTTTTTTTGAACATCAATAAACGCTTAGAAACTTTCTGCTTAAAATGTTTAAGTAATCGTAGAAGAATTATTTTTTGTAAACTGAAATAAAAAGTTTAAAAAGGTTTGGATGACAAGTTTACTTCATTTACTATTAATATTATACTACCATTAATTATTTCAAATATATTACCACTTTCAAGTATCCTGGTATTTTGTTATTTTAAAGAGTTTTAATAAAATTGAATATCGAATAAATTGAATATCGCAAAACTAATTCCGGATATCTTTTTTTATTTCAAGTTCCGTTGATTCAAATTAATTCAATAATTAATATTAAACTGCCATTATCGGTAATGTATTTCAAATATATTAGCGTTTTCAAGTATCCTGGTGTTGAATTTATATATCAGATAAATAAGTAACTGGTAAATAATAATTGTAATAAACTAATTTCGAATGCCTTTTTTTGTTTCAAATTTTGTTATTTAAATTAATCAATTTAAATTGATTTTTAATCAAAACAACGGAAATTTTTGATTTTTTATTAAATCATAAATTATAAATAGAGATTAAACCAAATAAATTGTTTTTCACTTTCACCATTTGAATATTTTTTATTCTCACGCAAATTTTAATCTTATTAAACATGTAATATACAAGCCGGACAATAATTCACTTTTGATAAATATTTACTGAAATTTTCTATTACTTTTAAAAAATTTCAAGAATTAATTTTAAACAATAATTAATCAATCGTATAAATTTTCATTTCTTAATACAAGCTTTTCAAAACAAATGAAACATCATATACATTACTTAGATGACATCGAAGAATTGAAAGAATTAAATGATTATAAGTAAGCAAAATGATGATAAGAGTGATGAGTGATAAGGTTAGATAGAGTGCTGTGACAAAAGTGATAAGATAAAATGATAATAAGGAGAACTGTGTGTAATCACATTATCGTCATAATTTATATACACTGAATTCCAATTCGTATTCATAATTTTTCGTCATTTTTTAGCTTAAAATAAATATGATAGAGTGGTAAGATAGAGTATTAAGATAGAAATGATACGGAATAAGATATCATGATAATACGGAGAATAGTGTGTAATCACATTATCGCTCTAATTTATACAAATCTAATTCATGATTTCTAATTCGTACTCACAATAAATGTAATCGAATGATAAGATACATTATTTAGATGAAAGTGATAAAGAATAAGATATCATGATAATACGGAAAATAGCGTATAATCATATTACCATTCAAATTTATATACATTGAATTCGTAACTTCCAATTCGTATTCATAATTCTTCGTCATTTTTTAGTTTTGCTGAAAAAAAGAAGAAAAAATAAATGAAAAATTTTTTTTAGTACTTACATTTGCAATTCTTGCATCGTTCATTGTAATATTTCGAAAAAAAATTTTTTGGAATTTTCTTTCAAACAAGTTTTTTTTTTGTTTTGTTTACAATAAGTATTGTTTACACTAATCAGTTTGAGAGATGAGAAATAACAAGGATGCAAAATGAGAGAGGAATAATTAATGAGTGAAGAGATTTCTCGTTCTTAAATATGTGAAATTTATGTTTACCCTTTTTTCCGCTTCAAATCAGTATCTGATAGGTGCTTCACTAACATCTGTGATTGAGGATTGACCGAATCAACCGGTTCCGTATTACCGGATGTCTTATCTTTCAGATGAAGTGCTGTATCCGATAATCTGTTTTTAATCATTACAGCTGCAATATTTAAATGAAATGAAATGAAAATTTTATTGCAATCGAATGGAAAAATTAATAATGAATTAATTTTAATATTATGATTAAAAATCAAAATTTTGATCAAAAATTTGAATTAAAATTAAAAAATTAAAAATATATAATAAAATATAATTTTTAAAATTAAAAATATATAATAAAATTAAAATTAAAATAGAAAAATATAATATACAGTTTTCTAAAGTACAATAGACATTCCATTATCCAATAAATAAACTATTCAGAATTTTAAATGATAAAATTTTTTTCGAATTAGTAAAATAAAATATGAAATAGAGATAGTAAGTAGAGATGTGCTACAATATAAAAAGATTTATATCACCGGGAGAGAAAAACAATACACGATTAATCGTGATAAATAGTTGGTTTCTTTCCAGGTTTTATACTTTCTAATTTTTCCTTTCATTTTTTACTTCTCTTAGATAATTTATCATTTTATCATTTCTTTTGTTTTTAACTTTCAGTTCATTTTTCCTTATCAGTTCCTTTTTCTCCTATCAATTTTAAATGCAAATTATTACGATTTCTTAAGTGCGAGATTTGCATGATCGCATTGATTTTATCAAAATTTTCATTTGATATTATCAGAATGTTGATGAATAACAGATGAAAAAAATTTATTTCAAATTTTTTTTTTGTTTTTCAATAATAATTAAAAATTTAAGACAAAAAATGTAAGTAAATGAGAAATTAAATTACTTTATAATTAAATAAAGAATCATATTTTTAATGCTAATTGAAAATCAAAAGCAAGAGATCAAATTTTTAATAGTAATTGAGTACAAGAAATAGGGAATTAAATTTTTAATAGTAATTGAAAATCAGAAATAAGGAATATAAAAGATCGTTTCTGTTCCTTTCTTATTTTATTTTATTTTTTCACAATTATTTTTAGATATCAATACTAAGTTAACGAAAAGTACCAATAAGTTTTCAGGTGAAAATTTTGCAAATTTAAATTTCGAACAAAAAAAAGGATAATTACTTACTTGCTGAAAGTGCAATCTTTTTCGCTTTTGTCGCAGACTTCCCAATTGCTTCCTTTAAAAATTTTAATTTCAAAACAAGAATTTGACAACGAAAAGAAATTCGGTAATAATTTTTGAAAGGTTAACAAAAGTACATTTTAATAAATGAGTTAGATAAATTGCATCGCTAAAAATCATGGGAGTGATTCATTTCAATACTTTAAATAAGCAATGATTAATTACTGGAATACTAAAATCATGCAAAAAATTTAGCAGAAAAAAAAACAATAAAATAAAATAACTTTATAATTTAAGAAAAAGTGAAAAAAACTTACTGGATATAGATAGAAAGTATTAATAGTTCCCATATAGATCAATTCCTGAATTTCAATATTGCCTGAATATTACAGTGATATTAATTCCGGAAGAAGGCAAAAACGAATTACTCATACATTTCAAAACTTATGAATGGAAATATGAAATGCTCGAAATATTGATAGCATATTTCAAATATTTGAATTATAAATGAGAAGTCAGATTGAAAAGAGTGCAACAACAAGGCAAATTACATTTTGAATCAGCAGAATTTAATTTCAAATGCTCAATGCTTCAAATTCATGCATTTTAAAATTTAAAAAAAAAAAGAAACTAAAATGAATTTTATATTAATCAATAAAATTTCTGATTTAAAAAAAATCAATTATTATAAAAATTGGAAATCTTCGTCTTCCTTTGTCAATTATGATCAAACTGATAAGATGATAGTGATAATGATACTACTGAATAAGCAACTAATTAATGAATTATTAGAGAAGATATTCAAATTTTGAAGAGAACAAATTATCATTTGCATCAATCGGCAGTTTATTTCAATTTCAGATAAGTGATAATTTTGCAAATTTAGAAATTCAAAAATTTTTTGATGAAAATTTCAGCTATCACGCTTATCAATCGAAAAGATAATTTGTTTTTTATCACAAAAAAAGCTAAATAAGTGAGAAAAAATGAATGGAATGATTGAAATGACATCAAATGTATGTATTTCAAAATTTTGTTCAATTTTTTTTTTATCAACCAATTTATCAATGAGTGTAGGCGGAGGAGGAGGGAGAAAAGATGGAGAGAAATGAATGAAATAATACATTGATATATTGAAATTGAGAGGAAAAGAGAAATAATGGGATGAGTGAAGGTATGAAGCATCCGTTCATGTGATAATATTGTTAAGAATAAAAAAAAACAGCTTTTCTGTTCAATCAAAAACAACAACTGTAATCTTTGATGATTAATCAATGATCAATAATGCTAATAAATTTATGAAATTTCTCAAACTACTTCATTAATTCAAGCTCATGAATGATAAGATATTCGTGAATACGGATCCGGTTGGTTCAGCTCATGAAACATAAGATATTCGATAATACAGATCCGGTTGCTTCCATGCAAAATAAAATAGTAGCTAATTTTGTTTCTTATTTACTTTTTTTTTAATATTTAAATTTCATTTGATTTTGACTTTCTAAAAATGTTCAATATTTAATTTAGTTTTTTAACTGTCAGTTAATCATATTTAGCATATTGAAAACAAAAATTGAAAAAAATTTTTTTAATAAAGAGTTGAATTGATATAGTTGAAAAGCGGCAAAATTGATATGATTATTTATATCAGTTATCAGATAATCGAAGAAATCGTGAAATAAATACTAAAGATTCTGAAATATTTTGAAGTTACTTAAAAAGAAAAATAAATATATTAGCATAAATTGTAATTCATTGAAAAAATTGTGCAAGAAGAGAATTTTGTCTATAATTTGACTTTTCAGCAGTTATCAGGAAAGCTTTACTACTTTGGTAAAAAGTTTTTTTTTTTTTGAAAAAAGAAATTTTAAATTTCATAATAGCATGAAATTATTAAGCTTATTTTGCTAATTAGCTTTTCTCTGTAATACTAAAATTATCAAATTTGATATTTAAATATCAGAATTAATGGCAAGCTTTACCTTGATCACAATGATTGCAAATAAATTATTCCAATAAATGTTTATACATCGATTCACATTGCTCTAACCTTTAACCTCTTATAATTTTGTAAATTAAACTTCATAACTTAGTATTATGATCACTGTATTCAATGGATTTCAATTATATATGAAATGAAATGCGCAAAATTGATCAGTCGGTGAACGGTCAATTGATCAATCAATAAAACGAATGAATATTTCAATTTTTCCTTCGCTTCTTTATCACTTCTCGCATTTGCATATCCACGAAGTTAGCAGCATCGCCTTTTATTTGAGCATTGAAATGTTTGATAGCATCTTTGATCAAACTTGAAGCTGCCTAGAAATTAAATTTTTAAATGAGAAGTATGGCTAATTAATGAAATAAATGAAACATGAAATTTAATATCATTTGAAAAAAAGTTAGCGATTTAATTGTAAACACAAATCTAACAATCAACTAAAATTTGAAGTAATCAATTAAACTTTCAAATATTTCAATCACCATCATTATTAGTCATGGATAAAAACAATCAATTATTACTATTAACAAGTAATCATTATTATTAACAACGATCAGCAGCAATAATTGATAATAATTATGATTGGAATTTAAATTGATTTAATTTCATTAAAATATTATTTAATAAAGAAGACTCCGTTAAAACAATAAACAAGGAAAATACCTGAAATATATCAGGCCATGATGAGGGCGTACAATAATCACGAAGCATCGGATAGAAACCGTTTGATTTCTTGTAATGATCATATTCTATGCTTTTGTTTAAGCCTGGCAATGCTCGATAAAATAATTCGCCTGTTCCAGATGAACTTTCACGTCCAAATATACGTGTATTTAATTTCGTGTACCATGGCGTGTTAACTTGCGCAACTAAAACTTTTTCATAATTGCTTCCCAAAAATTTTCGAAATTCTATCCGATCGATAATTGCATCAATTACCGATCAAATCGATAATAATCAATTTAACAAATATTACTTGCAATATAAACATAATATTATCATTATCAATTATCAAATCATGATAAATATTTAACATTAATCGTATATTTAAAAATTTTCAAGTTTTTATTAAAATTTGGATACATTTAAAGTTCTCTTCTTCTCCCTTTTTTTTGATTATCTCTTCCACTTTTAATTTTAATTACTATTCTAGAGTTATTGATCTGTAGTATAATTAAATTTATGATTAATTTAATGATCGGCGAATAATAAATGTATCAACAGAGGAAATCTCTCAAACCTTCATCGATTTCGTTTTTCATAAATCGTTTCTCATTTTGTTTCTCAGTCTGAAATTTTAAAATCAATAATACTGTAAAAACTTTAGAATGAATAAAGTAAAATTCAAAAGTTAACAGTTAAAAAGTGTACTTGAAGTTGTAGCAACTGTTGTTGCATATGAAGAAAACATAAGCGATGATTGAATGAATTTTGCAACAAATTGAAGTATTTGATCTCTGGGAGAAGGACCATCCTGAAATTTAAATCTAGGAAATTAAAATTTAAACTGATTTATCCGGAGAGGTCGCCTATCGAAATGGTGTGATGTGACAGAAGCAAAGTGGACGAAATGATTAAATGTCAACGATCAGTCCGAAATTAAAATGAGGTTCGTCCACTTTCTGTCATATCGATTAATTCAGGACCGTGGAATATAACGCAGTAAAAACTGATTTGAAATGTACCAAATATAGGTATCATTGAAGGTACCGCTGGATTGATACCGTTTTTATCACTGATGATATCATTAAGCATGGTATCATTAATGTTGTGTAATATAACACTGTTATGAAAAATGGTACCATTAGCATCGCTGAATGATTAGCCAATGTCAAATATGGTGCAAATTATTGTTTGCTGGTACCAATAAAGGGTGATTGGTACCATTGGTATCACTGAATTACAGCTTAACTGAATGTATTATTTGATATATCTAAAATTACTACTTCATTCTAAAGTTATCAATTTTGAATTCTTTCAAATAATTTAAATTGATATCAAATAATAATTTGAAATTTAGATTAAAATTTTTAATTTAATTAATTATATACAAAGTTTTCCTTTCGAAGATCTGAAGGAATAATTCTCGAAAGAGCATTGTTCGATTGATATCAAAGATAGCTAAATCTAATTCTTTCAAGAATTTATTTGTAAATTATTAAAGTAGTAAATAAGTTAAAAAATTATAAGTTAATAAAATTTATTCTAAGTCATTTCAGAATCTTTCATGAAGTTTAGATTTGTGGTAAATGAATTTTCAACAGCGCTGCATGAAAAAATCAATGAAGTATTTTAATTCGTATATTTTGTGTATACAAAGACATATCTTTACGAACACGTAGTTACGTGCATCATGGTCTAACGTTACGTTCGTTTAAGTATTTTTACGTTTAAAATTTCTTTCCTGAAGCAAAATAATTATGAAATTTTAAATAATTACTGAGCGTTGTCATTAAGTAATTGCTTTTTACTGATAACTTGTGACCTTTGAACTGAAGTAATTAAAGTAATAAAGTAATAAAACTAAAGAACCCTTAAAATTCAATATTTTATCATTTTAAACTTCAAGATAAATAATTGAAAACATTTTTGTAGCATTTAATTGAATGCATGATATTTTTAAATAAATTTGTCAGGAAACAAAAGAGAAAATAAAAACGAATCCTTGCAAATGCATACCTGTTTTGAATTAATTAAATATTATCAGCAGATGGCAGTAAAATAATCATGTGATAAGAGCAATACAAGAATTTGAAATTTAAATTTCGCTTTGATGAAAAAATAATTAACTAAATTTTTGGACTTAAACAATCAAAATATTTACCTATATTGCTGTTGTATATGATAATTAAGATTAGTATTCATTGAGAGTAATTGATAATTAAGAGTAATTAGGAATTTTGATATTTTGAATTTGATTGAATTGAAAATAGTAATTCATAAATTTTTTACATTAATTAAACCATTTTTAATAAACAGAAAGACTACAGCAATCAGCAATTCAGGTATGAATTGATGACGTAACACGGATCAGTGTTTCACGAGCAAATCATCGAAAATCGTTTATTAAATGAAATACTGTAATTCATTCATGCATAAAATAAAATAATATGAAAATTATTATAATTTGAAAAAAAAGTAAAAAGAAAGAGAAAAAAAAAATTTAATTCAATCCAAACTTTCCTTCATCTAATTTGATCAGAATGAAAATTTTTATAAATGAAAGAAAACAAACAATTCTAGAAATATTGGAAATTAAATTCAAATTCATAAATAATGAAATAATGAAAACGAAAGAAGCAGTTTGATAAAATAGATAAATCAAAATAATGATATTTGGGTTGTAAATTCAAAAAAATGAACCGAAAATTTGAAATTGAAAGAATGGAATAGTATATTAAATGCTCAACAACCTAATAATTACTTAAATAAATATGAATTATATTTAACGATATTATTATATTGTTTTATTTGTAATGCACTGCTGCTTAAAGGTCAGTGAAAGGTGAACGGTCATTGGAGAATTAAAAAGTGATTGTAAATTACTTATATTTTATTTATTTACTTCTTTTTAAACGATGACCTTTTGCATTATCGCTATTTCAGTCTTTTTCATGTAACTTTTCTTTCTAAAGAATTTTGAAATTAGTTTTCGTGAACGAATAAAAAAATTAATCTATGCTTGCAAAATTTGAAGATTTCGAAACTTTCTTTGTCCAGTCCTTTTCAACCTTTTTTTGTGCAATTCGTTTTTATGGAAATTCGAATTTAATAATTTTTTTTAATACTAAGTTATTAATTAATTAATAATAACAAATAATAAATCAATAAAAAATTAATAAAATAAGAATTAATAACTAAATTAGTAATTTAATTTGATAAAAAAATTAATAATTGAATAATTTTAATTCAAAAAGCAAAACTAATAAATCCTCAACAATTTGAAAAATTTTTAAATGCCTTTATAAGGATTTTTTCCCAAAATTACAATATTGCTTCATGTAAATTATTTCATATATAAACTCCGAAATTAATTACTACAAACTTAATTACTTAAAAATAAGGCGGATAAATTCCGCGCTAATTCGAGCTATTTTAAAGTTTCTTTTCAATATTTACAAATATTTACTAACTGTTGACAATTTTTGATGTTTATTAAAAAGTTTACAAATTCCCTAAGATGTTCTCGTACGTGAAGCCATATATTACGTCAGGATGATAAGTAGATTATATTGCATTGTTGTTTTTTGACGTGTGAATCTACCGTATTTTATCTTACATTACTTTAATACTGAATATTCCAATATTTTTTATACGAATTTCATTTTTAAATCATTTTACGTCATTTAAGTCACTTTGATATATCAGTTCTTTACTTATTTTAGATTCATATATGCGAAATTACGTACGTTTATTCCCACATTTTACCGTATCATCTTTATTTCCAATATAAAATATGGATGAATTTGGATCATGAAAATTTTTACCAATGAATTTCGTCTTTTCATTTTTCTCATAACACACTAAACTGATTATTGGTAGCTTCGATTAAAAATATATCAATTAAAAAATGAACTGTTATCAAAAAATACTCATAACTTAAAATTTTGATAACTCAAACTTTGATAATTTAAAAATTTTGATAACTCAAACTTTGACAATTTAAATGAATACTTTTACAATAAAAGGTTTTTCAATATATTTTTCTAACGAGGTTTTTTTTTTCGTTTTGATAAAATTTCATTTCATTTTCAGTGATGATAATTTTGGTAGCGGAATGTTTGTGCTGTTGATATCATTTCAGTGATGTTATCAATGATAAAACGGTGAAGGCAACTGAAGGAGGTAATGAGGAAGAGAAGTTACTATCAGCAGCAGTTAAGTTAAACGGACGAGTGCTTCAGGAAGCTAAAACTGACCAGTTGATCAGTTGAGTTTTATGACCATTTGGTCAACAAATTGTAAGATAGAATGATATATGAGATGATAGTGAACCTGAAGATAGAGCCTATGTAGGCTTAGAAATCATCAAAGCAAATAACAATCATCGATTTTATATTTTCACCCTCATTTATCTTTGGGTTAGAGGGTTACTCATTTATCTTGGGGTTAGAGGGTTAGTTGATGTGTGGTGATAGGTTGAAGACGGAATACCCCACCAATAGAGGTCTCGAACAATTCAAGAGCAAGAACAGATGGAGGATAAAGTGGAAAAGGTCAAGCTTTGCTGAGCAACACAGACAAAGAGAAAAAACAAAACATCATCGTATTAGAGAAATAAAGAAATGGTCACTTTGGTCACAATGATGATGATAATGACCTTCCCATATTATTGACCGTATAGGTATACAAACATTATTCAAGTTTTTTTTTTTTGCTATACAAAAATTTGATTCAAAAGTTTTTTTCCTTTCTTTACTTTTACTGAATAGATCAGTAACTGATAATTTTAGAATCAATATTTATATCATTTCTAATTTTAAAATTTTAATTTTTATTTTACTAACATTTTTAATTGTACCTTACAAAATTCCATTTAGAAAGATTGAATATGATAATGTCGCTATCAGCTATCTCCTTTTAAAATGATATTATTAGCGATAAGTTCTGAGTAGATTAGCAGCATCTGATAACTTTTGCTATCAGTTATATCAGTAATACTGCTTCTAAATTTTTTTAGAGATTAAAAAATGATATCATAATGTGGGATGAATTTTTATAAAATTATATTTACATCCTGATAGTAAGGATAAAATTACAGTCATTGTTGATTGCAAAAAAAAGCAAAGCAATAATTAGTAGTAGATCAATGAAGATAATGATTAGAAGACTTAAAGGAATAGATCATGATTAGCGTCGTATCAAGTTTTATTATCAGGAATATTAACCATGTCAGTTTTTCCTGACTGATAAATGATTTGCATAATCGTTCAGGTGTATTTTTAAATAATAATTTTGCACTTCTAATTTTTCAAATAGAATAATTCATAAGAAATGTACAATTTGTTTTGCACTGGTTATAGTTGTATACAAGTATTTCAGAGATTTTGTAAGGTTGATCGTTAAATGTTTCCGTGGCGTCAGGAATTAACACGTGAACGACGTTTGTACATCCTTCAACGTATCCGTTTAATTCTAATTTCTGGTCGATGTTCATGGGTTCAATCTATACAGATCAATGATCTTCATGCATCACTTGTAGCTGCTGAACGACGAGCATATGATCATGCTCGAACATTTGACACGTACGTATGCTTAATTTTTATATTCACTAACAATGAAGCAAGACGTCGACTTCGACATCGACAACAACAACAACAACAACAACAACAACGCCAAACGGAGGAACGTGAAGTGGAAAATGGATTATCATCGGATGTTTCAGAAAACGCGTAAAAAACGTCTACCAAAAATGACATCCAATGTCAGTTTTGAAATTAGCAAGTAAGAAGAACTAATGGAACGGTATGTCGAGAACGAAATAAATTATGGAATATTTCAGGATAATCCATTTAAACATGTCATATTTAAAATATTTAAAATTCTTTAAAAGAAATAAATTTTTATAAAATGATAGCAATTTGATTGATAATATTGATAGCAAATTTGATTTAGTTGTTTTTTTTTTCTCTCTACTGTCCTTTCAACTTCATAATCAAATTACTATTTGCACAATTTCATTGTGTAAAATATTCCGGTTAACCGGTTTTCCATCTATTAACTTATTCAATATTTGAAGCATTCACACATTCCGCATAGATTTCGATCGTAAAATAGATGAAAGCATTTCCTTACCTGTTTGATGAATTTGATAAACATTTAATCAAATCAAATTAAGTTTTTTTTTTTTTATCGAAATGCTGTGATGTTATTGCTATTGTTATTAGTCATTTTTCTTTCCTCTCTTTTCTCTCATTTTGTTGCTTAATTAGCTAGTCAAATTAATTATTAGCATCGCCAGTGATATTATGCGTTATATTTGCTCTATCTTTAGCAACTTTTTTTTTCCTTTTCTTTGATCAAATGTTTAAACGTATCAGATATGATTATGCTTGAACATCTGATCTCTTGATTTTATTTTATTTTTTGTTTCTACCTCAGCTACTGCGTTAGATATTACCATTGTAGATTTCAGCTATCAGGTATTATTATTTTTATAGCTATTAAGGATACTTTTTAATTCCACCTCAGGTATTATATCAGGGTGATTTCAAGTGATATCATTTGAATTTGAATTTTCATTTCGTTACATTCCAAGTTATCTCACTTTTGCATAAATTTATTAATTACCATATTTTTTTAAATTGCAAAATAGAAGCAAAGAGAAAAGAGGGTACGGTGTAGTACAGTAATAGTAATAATACAGTTATCATGAAGTATACCATATTCAACAAGGAGTAAATATATCAATATGTTTCGATAAAGAGGAAAATTTTGAAAAATAAAAATTCCCATGTATAAATTTTGGAAAAAACCTTTTTATTACGAAAAAATTTCATTCGATAGATGATCAAATATGGTAGGTATTATGGTAATTATGGTTTAACAAACCAGTTTACAAAGTTATTTAAATGATAAAAATATTTAAATAAAAATTTAAAGTATTTATAATTTCAATTACAACTTAATTGCTTTTCGTTAAGCAACAATAACAATAAGCTTGTAAAAATTCATTGATTAGAAGGAAACTTGAGAAGGATATACTATAGGTAAGTGCTTTAGAGGTAGACATATTTAGAATAGATAGATTTGGAGTGGATATATGAGGAATAGATATTTGGGATAAACAGGTTTGAAATAATTTGCAAGTAAAATATTGGCACTGATTGTTTATGCAACAAAAAATATCTCCAAAAGAAAAGATCATTCTTCCTTTAAATTTTATACATTTTGATCAAATGATATAAATAAAATTATGCATTATAAAGATACAATAATTAATAGCTGTAGTTAACGAATTTGTAGCAAGATTTCGATATTACCGTAATACCTACCGTATTTGATCATCTACCGTAATTCCATTTATGATTTAAACTTTGAATCTTATATCAGCTATCTTTATAATTGCACCAACTGAATTTTTCAACCTTAAGAAACTTCTTATTTCTTACTGCAAAAAACGAATAATTCATATCAGCCAATAAGTTCAAATGATGCCAATATAGAGATAAATTTTCAATCTTGGTTAGAATTGAAATTTCAATTATTATTTATTTACTAAAATAGATTATATGAACGAAGTACAGTTAGCATGAGATAAAATAAAGAAGAATCAAGTAAACTGATAAATATGGTAAATTTATTTAAAAACTTGATCAAATGATCAATCGACCGTTTAATTAGATGTGAATAAATCAAATGTATGCATCATCATACTTATCTTTATTTACCATAAACAATCAAATTAGAGTTTTAGATATGATAGATCTAATATCTAGTAAATTCTTCACAATTATTGCAGAAGCGAATTTCAGGATTTCTTATCTCAGGAAAAATTTATTGTTGAAATATGTAACGGTCGTCAAATATTATTGAAGTATATTAGTGAAGTTAATTCCAGCATTCTCCAATCTTTCTTTAATACGAATGAATTTAATTTATTGTGAATATCATGAATTTGATTTATAATATTTACAAATGAATAAACAAAGGGAAAGTAATCAATATACCGAGGAAAATGATGTTGCAATTTAAGGTAAGATAAAATAATTTAATAACGAAATAGGAAATGAAAAAATGCAATAATTTAATAACGAAATAGGAAATGAAACGGAACAAAAAAAATAAAAAATAGTAAAGCATTGCAAAATTAGTTATTGGAAATTTTGACGTTGGGATAGACGTTTTCACCGCCAACCAATCAAAATAGTAGAATAAATATAATTATGAGTCAGAGTGATGCAATTCAGCTGCTTTTATGTATTTACTTTTGATGGTTAGTTGTGTGTGTTCTCCCTAAGTCTTTTATAGATGCAGTTCAAAGTTCATTGTTTTATTTTTCTTCTTTTAATTTTTCTTCTATCTTGTAATTTTCGAGAATTTTCCTTATTTTTGTTCGATTTTTAAGAAATCGATAGCATAGTAAACATGACTAGGAGAGAAATCGATCTTGTGATTTATCATCTAATTTGCTTTTTCGAACTGCAATTTTGAACATTTTTAGTTCAAAAAAAATATATATACATATATATGTGGATGTTCGGTTGATCGAATGATCAATCGACTGATTAATTGGATGTGAACAAATCAAAATTTGTCAATAATAGAAAAAGAAGGAGAGAAGAAGGAATGAGCATGGAAAATCTGGATATTTTAACTGGTGGTGAAGTACTAACGAATCAGTTGTCAAACAGTGGTAGAGATGATGCTACAACTGCATCTATTCTAGAATCTACCATTGAAAATCCTAGAAAATGGATTATGGATGAGGATTTGTTGTCGGAAGTGAAGGCGAATGATGCTTCTGTTTTTATTGAAAACCCAACAAACGACTCAGGAAGTAATGAAACTGTCGCTGTTACGATTCAACAAAAAAATTCATTGAAGCAAGAAGTAAACTGATTTTCTTTGCAAAATTTCACATATATATCTCAAAGATTGGAATGAATATTCAAGAGAGGTAAAAAGGGAAATTAGCTTCAACTTTTCGGGGTGTTATGACATCTTTTTTTGCTTATTTACACATAGTTATCAAATTGTGATTCAAATTCACTCCCCGATTTACTCCCTGTAACTTATTTTAATATGTACAAAAAGTTAATTACTTCGTTTGAACTTTATCTCCAATTCTTGCTAACTCTTTCTAAATAAACTTCTTTTTAAATCAACAAGTAATACCAGTGTTATCGGTATAATCTCTTTTGCCATGTGAAGTGTTAAGATTGTTATCTTTAGTTTTTTTGAGATGAAATAAAGTTGCATCTGGTTTCTAATTAGCTTTAATAATTAGTCTTCTAATAAATAGATCTTATCGTTTCAGATTATCCAGAAACAAAATCTTTCTGAGACAATGAATGAAGGAAATAAAATACCAAACACAATTTGTGAGGATGACGTTACGCTGACATCATGTGAAATGTGCCATAATTATGAACTGAATTTGACGAAAATGCAGGTGAAATTAATTTCTTTAGTTATTTTTCTCGCATAAAATGAGTTGCTTATTGCTGTTGTTTCATCCCACTTAGGAAAAAAGTTTGGACTTACGAAAATGTTGAAATCATCCATCATAATATTTATTGTTTCTCTTGATCTTGTTCATTTTTATTAATTTGGTTGACTCAGATGTTTATAAATCTTCAGGATGTTGAGCGAAACTTGAAGGAACAGTTATCCGCTGCACAGCATCTGGTTAATCGTTATCAAAATGAACTGTCTGGAGAGCGCTTATACAGGTTCCTCGTTAAACACTTTTTCCTAATTCGTTTAAATAATTTTATATATAGTATAAAAAATGATCGTAGGAAAGAAATGGAAGCAAAAACAACCACATTATGTGCAGACAATGAAAAAGAAGTGAATATAGCAAAAAATAAAAACGAAGAATGTGCTAAACATTTGACTGCTGTTGATGAAAGGTTTGATTTTTTTTAATAGTTTATAATAATTGGAAAAAATCTTGTTTCAAATTTTGGTGATTGTTATGATTAAGTCACTTCCAGGTGTGTGAAGTTGATACAAGAACAGCGAAACAATATTAATCGCTTGAAGGAACTTTTAAACATGATGAATAAAGATATGCATAGTTTGAGCAGTCGATATTTAGTATGTTTTTGTGTTGCACATTTTGTCATGTACATGTTTTACAGTGCTTGTTTTACCTTGTTAGTAGTTTCAAGCCATTTCAATTGATCTGTTTTCAGAAGTTACTTGGTGTCAATCGTAAATGCTCCACAGAAATGCGAGATCAAACGATAGAACTGCCTCAGGATGTTGACCAGTTACAATTTTTGTGTCTCCAGCTAAGGGAGGAACTAATTGAGACTCGTGCAGCTAAAGAACATGCTGTATATTTCTCATGTTTTCTTGTCAATACTGAAGTATTTAGAGAAAATTATAAACGCTTTAATTACCAGTTGATTAGCTGGTAGATTATTTTGAAAGATTTGACATTTAAAATCGTTCGACGAATTGATAATGTCAAGTTTTATTATATTTAACTGGATAACTGAAAGTTTTAAGTTTGCTAAATTGAAGTTGAAGAACTGCGTACTTTAATCGGGAAAAGCAGTTGTGTCGTCCGTAATGTTCCATATTAATCAGAATTTTGAAACATTTAGGTTACCTTAAATGAAACTTCCTTTTCATCAAAAATAATTCAAGTATGTTTGCGCGCTTGAATTTTTTTTTGAATTGTTTGAATTTTTTTTGGTGTGTTCAGACCCTTCAATGCAAAAATACTAATATGATATTTTAGGAAGTGGTGCTGAAAGATGAAATAGCTACATTGGAAGCGCAGAGAAAAGAGGATGAAATGGAAAAGAGGAGGATTCAGGATGTTTATACTGAACGAGTAAATGGAGTTAGTCAAGAACTTGGTTTTGCGCGGAGTCAGGTATTTTTATTTATTTTAAGAGTACTAGTATGATGTTACGGACACATTTATTAATTTTCTTCCTTATTATTCATCGTGACGGATTACGCTTTTTATATGTTATAGTTAGATTCGATGAAAGATGCATCTTCGAAAGTAGATGAAATGAACAGAAGGATGGCTGAATACAGGAAAGTAATCGAAGATCTAGAAAAACAGCTGCAATCAGTGCAAAAAGAACGCGCTGACCTCGAAATGACTGTCGCCTTATATAAACAAAAGTGTGTTTTAAGGATTTTGCAATAATTTTTATTGACCTTGCTCAATTTCTTGCTGCTTTCCTAATCACTTTCCATTTTAGGTGCGCTACCTTACAACATGAATTGAATACATCGGAAACCGTGCAAAAGGATTTCGTCAAACTTTCACAAAATCTGCAAATTGAACTTGAAAAAATTCGACAAGCTGAACAGGTATTTATTCATTGATTTTTTTTCCCCTTTTCTTCTCTGGAAGTAAAATTTACGAATCAAAACTATACTGTAAGAAAATGCAAATCAGTTTTATGTTATAGTGGCAAATTAACTGCACAATATAATAATTATAAGTCAGTCGATGTCCGTCATGTGCTGAAATTAGTAGTGTTAAAGGAAGTGCGGTGGCAATTCGACGAAGATGTGCATGCATGCAATCAGTGTCATTCAAATTTTTCTAAAAGCCGTATTAAGCTCCATTGCCACCATTGTGGCAAGATTTTCTGCTCAGTGTGCTTGTCAGCAACAATACCTAGTGGGCCACATCGAAGGCCGGCAAAAGTTTGTCAAGTGTGCCATACCCTTTTGAGCAGGTAACTGTATTTTAAATTGCAAATCAATTCGGCGAATTTCGGACATGAGATTTTGGAAGGAGATAATTTTAATCTACTGCATTTTCTTAATTTTTTGAGAATAAACGAAATGCATTGTTCAAGCTCGTGGATTTATATCTGTCAATTGCTGTGTAGGCATAAATTTATGAAAGCGTTAATCTTTTGCCTCCTTTGCTAATCAGCTTAGAATTACATCTAAATTCATTTATTTGCTTCACCTAGAACATGTGATTTAATGATTATGTTCAGTGCGTTTTTCTCTCTATTGATATACATAAAGGCTTTGTAAATAGAGTTCAAAAAATTTTTCAGGGATTCCGCGCCATTTTTCTCGCATAATTTGGCAGCTACATAGTCTTATCAGATCATTCCAGATGTCCTGTATCTCACAAACGCTGTATAATGCGATGATTTTGACGAGGTAAAAAGATGTGATAATATTTGCTTTATTTTCATAATTTGTAATGTACATTGATTTTCGTATAAGTTAGGGTTAATTTTGCAAAGTTTTGCTTCTTATAGAAATTTAGGACAAATTTTGGGAATTCCGGTAGGTACATCCTAGGAAAAATTATTCTTTCAGTAATTTTTTTTCCTAATTTTAAAACTTTTTCTCAATTTTTTTTCCGATGATCGGTTAAACTTATTTCTATTATGTACGACTCCCGCTGAATCTGATAATTTCTCGATGAAAGTCTTAGTCCCAGTTAAGTTTTATTCAAGTACCATAATATACTACTTCAACAACTATTATTGTCTATGGATTGTCACTTCATTAAATTCCCGTACTGTCTCCTGAATTACCTACCGGACTTCAGTTTTATAGTTTTCTATTTAAAGTGTTAAACATGTTGGTTATTTAACACTTATATTAGAGGTAACTGATTTTGAATGTTAAATTGAATGTGATTCTTTCAGTCTAAAATCTTTGAAATCTAACAAGTCCTTGTGTTTCATGAATTTGTTTAGTTATCACTGAACTTTTATGATACATTGTGCACTCGCTTAAAGTATTGAGTGGTGTTACCGTAACATTTCATAAATAAGGAATACTATAAATTTTAATATTCTCCAATTGCTGCTGGTTTTCATTTCTTTCTTTTTCAATGTGATCTTGATTTTCGTATCACTGGACTTGATCACTTTTTATTTTGTTTATTTTTTCATTTTGTATGATGTATAGTTCGTTGATAAAACTGAAAGTCTGCATATCTTAAGAGCTTTGTAGGCATTTTCTATTCTTTGAATTGTAGAAATATCCATAATGATGATCAATATTGAATTTTCGTATTCTAATCCTTAAGTTATTTATCGTTTTTTCATAGATACATCCGAGAAAAGAGGTGTGTCGTTTCTGTCATATCCTTTTGCTATCAGAAATTCATTATGTCATAAATCTTTAGAGATATATTTCCAAACCGAGAACTATATTAACTTTTCTAATTCATCGATTACATATGGTTTTAATCTGATATTACTCTGATTTCCGATGTCTCATGTAGCTTCTATCAACTGTATATATTCATAATTGAAACGTTTCATGTGGCGATACGTAAGTAAAAGTTGAAAGGGCTAGTAGAGTTCGCTGAGATTGTTCTCAATTACATAGAAGTCAACAGTTTTCGTTTGTAAATCGCTTTTAGAAAGCCCTCTCGTTATAGTTATATTTTATTCGCTTATTTTAGCCTATCGAAGATCGTATCCTTACATACATTTAAATTGTTATTAATTTTATTTCAATGAAATATAAGCATTTGATTTATTCGAGTATTTTTCATTCTTGGAAGATAAAATAAGATGAAATAATTGTGCATTTCATTCATTATATTATATTCCTTCTTCAATTTGCAAATTGATTGATTTATACAAAATATTGCCAGAATTAGAGTTGTATGCTTCAGGAGAATTGTTGTGTATTAAAGTTGAATTTAAATTAAATAAATTAAATAATGTAAATGCCTAAAATATGATATCAATATCAATCTGTATGAAAGAAAAAAATCAAAAAACAAACTTGAATTTGTCAAAATCCTATAAAACATGTAAACAATCGATATGGCCGAAATTACAACTGGACTTATCTATTCATTGATCTTCTATAAATCTATAGTGTTTTTTTTTCCATTTTTTTTTCTCTTTAAATTACTTATCTGATTTTATTTGTATAAATTAAATTCAATTTCAATATAATGCAAAGAATGAAAATCAAATACACGGAAGATTCGTAGTGCGCTAAGATAACTGCACGAGAAATTTTTTCTATTCGATATCATTAATCAGTTTTTTTTGTAAGTATTCCTCTCTGATCCAAGCATTTTTGATTTTCTTATCACTAATTTCAACAGATTTATATCATTCTATCGTTATTCGTTGTTGTTTTCATTTCCATTTCGATTTAGCTGTTTTCCTGTATTCATTTAAAATATGAATTAAACGTCTGTAGAAATATCTGTGCATCAATATATATTAAAGTTTTGCTAATTTATATCACGAAATTCTTCATAGAGTTGCTAATCCAAAGCTGATTTAACTATTTATTGTCAATTTGCTACTTTAAAAGATTTGTCTCATATAATTTTCCTTTCTTTTTTTTGTTCACAGTTTCCATTCGTTAAGTAAAATCCTTCTAGTCCCTTTTTTTTTACACTCACAGTCAAATCTATCAGTTGTTTAATTTTCGTTTCTGAAATTTGCTCTTGTTCCCTAAAAAAATATTGATTAATGATTTTCAAGGTTTGAATGCTTCCTGTTTCTTTACTCTTTCAGTCTCCTTTTTTTCTCTTTCTTTTATTGAGGACTTGCGGAAAACATATTGATTGGATATAGTTTGAAACGTATCCTAAATAAAATCACACTGAAGCAACAAAGTAACTCCTTCATCCAGTTTAAAAAAAAATTAACTTTAAACTGAATTTAATAATCACCATTCTAACAGAACCACAAATCTATATTCGAATTTTGATTGTCTTATTGCGTATTTCTTATTTGTTTGAATAAATTTTGCAGGGATGAAATTTGCTCCAATATTTGCAATTATTATTGGCTTTTCAATATCAATAACTGTTATGGCAAAAGTGAAAAGCGTTGGAGTTAGAGGAACTATTACCTGTGATGGAGAACCGGTAAATGATGGATTGATTGAGCTATTTGGCGAAAGAAACGGTTATTTCTCTTTCTCATTTTTTGGCTTAAAAATATTCGATTTATGAGTAATGACTTATTTAAATGAATGTGGTAAGTTATTGCTTATTTGGTAGGTTATTTAAATCTTAAGACTAGAGTTGTTTTCATATTTTGATAAATGATAAAATTGGATTATCGTTATGGGGAGATTTGCAGTGGATTGATAGAACCAAATTCATCGTGTAACATTGTTTTGGAAATTTTAGATAAGTCAAGAAGACACTGACATATGTCACTGGTTAATAATAAGTGAAATCGGCCATTTTCATTTGGCCAGCTAATCTAAGCTTCTGTACGACAGGAATAATGTTATGAACTTTTTAGGTAGTTTTTTCCCAAATTACTGCACTCTTAAGTGTTAACTGTGATGTAAATTTGGTACCCTGAACTTGTAATATTTCGAATAAAATGGCATATCCGAGATGATAATATGATTGCATCCCATATAGAGCAATATGTGAGGTCTTTGAAAGAATGGTTTTAATTAATTTGTTGATAAGACAGAAAATTTAGCTATCAAAGAAAATGTCGTGTAGTCTCAAAGATGAAATTAAAATCTTTTTCAACCATATTTTGAAATATTTTCTATAACTTTTTAGCTGTAAACGTAGGCACACCACTTGCGAAGGCAAAAACAGATGTTCATGGACAATTTACAATCGAAGGAAACTTGAAAACGAATATGTTTGACCCACAGTTCACTGTTAGCCACAAGTGTCGTGCAAAGGTTTGATTCGATTATAATTTTAACAAAATCAGTACAAAATATCTTCTAAAATTTTCAATGAACTTTTTGATCCCTTGAGGTCTTTTGACAAAACGACTTTTTCATTAGTATCTAACTTTTTGACAAATACAAATTCTGAATTAAAAGAGTTGCAAACTGAAAAATGAAAAGAAAACTTTGATTTTATCTTTCAAATATTTCCAAAATTTGCAAAATTTGCAGCCATGCACACGTAAAATGCTCCTTCGCATTCCCGAGAAATATTCCACAAGCGGTTCCAGACCACACGAGCTATATGATATTGGTACTGTTGATGTGAAAACAAGATTCCCCACTGAAACAAAAACATGTCCGACCTGAGATTTTCAACTGTTAGAAATTTATTCCATACTTCTATACATATACATAAAATTCTTGATAACATTTGATTAAAAAGGAATACAAGATACAAGCAATACTTGTTAAATCCAGCGAGTTAAATAAAGTTTGTAACTGGATGGTAACAATAATTGATTGAACATGGTGAGATAATCTACAGAGCGATGTTTCATGCGCACAAACAGTTAGTCTAAGCGCTCGGCCGGTTATGTGAAAATTATGAGAAAAAATTAATAAGTCCAATATTTTGATAAAGTCTATCATCATCATTTCATATAAGAAATAAAATACGAAACGTTCAATAAATTAAAAAAATATTTGGAATTTCTCAATAATAGCTATAAAAATTTCAAATGATAAGGCATAAACGTAGGCGCAACGAACCCGGAATGAGAGAATTAACATCGATCTAAAAAGGAAGACCAGATCAATAATCTTAGAATATAATGAAATTTTTATTCTTATCTCTGGTAATAGGAAAGGTATCATTTGAGAAAATGTCATCAGAAAAAACAATGAATAAATAAACACTTATAAAAAAATTTCATTTCTAGGCAAATATGCGAGGTATAATATGTTATAGATGTTATACAGGTTGCGGTAACATATTTTTGCTGATTTGCCTACGGAAAACAAAACTACGTACTACGGTGAAATTTAACGAAAGCAAGCCAATACCAACGATCATTTCGTTTGTAACACAAAAATTCCAAATATTCTTCATTCCTTTGTCTTTGTTTTGAATACATTTAACTTCTTCTTTGTCGTTGTTTTTTCTCCATAACATGAGTTGGAGAGTCTCGTCACTATCCGCTTCTACAATGTATTCTCCATTCAAGCACAGGTTGGTCACAAACAGCCTACAAAAATGTGGACGAATGTTATGACCAGGTTATTAAGGTGATAATCAACTGGGCATTTTTAAGTTTTTGTCATACATTTGCTTATTTCTGAGTCATCGATTTATGATTTTTCGAAAAGCGTTTTAATTATATCAGTAGCGAAAGCAGCTGCAGTACAAAAAACTTTCACTTGATACTACTCCGCAGTTTGTCGAGAAAAGTACAATTTCTCGTCTTTGTTTACTCCTCTCAATGACTTCACATTACAGAGAATAACTTTCAAAATTAAAATTTCCACCACCTGTATAGTCCTCGTCCCTGAAGAACAACATGCATGCCAGAAGATTCTGGAAATGCACCACATGCCAGATAAAAAGGCTGCATTTTTGCTTCTGCCAAATTGTAATACTAAAAAAAGTAAAAATAGTTCGTTCAGCCAGTTAGTAGCAATAATAAACTACCGATAACTACTAATCATTGCTTAAAGATGTAAAGCCCCTTTTAATGAGATTTACAATGGCAAGACTGTCAATCCCATTGAGTAGTTCTCAAAAATAATTACATTCAGTAGTCTCTTAACAAAAAGTTTAATAGTTCTAATTCAGTAAAAAATTATTAGATGGACTTTTGCATATTAAAATCTATTAATAATTGCGCCAGAAATTTCGAAAAACAAAAAGGTTTATTTCGAATCAGAATTGCCTCTGATATTATTAACGCCTATTATTAACGTCTCTATGAAAGACTTTTATGAAAATTTAATCAGTAAGATAAAAGAACCTTGCAAGCGTCCTCGTATTTATAACCAAAACTAAAATTGGTGTCAATTGGTAACGTTGTTAATGGATGTGGTCGAACAAATGTAATCAAACGATCCCAAAACCTGCATAAGTGCTTGAAAGGAGGTAATAAAATGATCTAAGTCAGAATTTTTTTTAAAAACAATCTAGTAAATATGCAACTGCTACTGTCTTTCCAAAAGGCGGAAAGAAAAACGACACGAATGGATCAATGAGATGGAAAAAGAGAAACCTGTGCCGCGTATGTGTCATTAATATTAGTTAAAAAGTAATAAGAAAAAAAAATACCGCAAGGAATTAATGATAATTTCTTGAGAAGGCATTGTTTCAGCAACCCATCCAGGAGCAAATAAAGCAACTGAAAGATTATTCTGGCGAGGATATATGAACGCTTCATGACAATTCCAACCACCACCACCTAGAATTAGTTTTGAAAAATTAGAGTTTCATGTCTCAAAATCATTACAATAAAGAAGTTTTAGCTAAAGCTAAATTTTAGATAACATCCATTATTTGTTGATGTCATCGTATTGAATAGGATTATTTTAATTTAAAAATGAAGTGAGTGAAGGATGCAAACCAATTTGAAGTGCGCACTTACAATTGAACAGATGTTGAATTATGGATTCACAAATTATTAAACGAGTTTGCCAAATAACATTAATACCTTCCTGTGTAACTGAGTTTCCCAAATAAAAATTACCACGACATCCTCGACCAAAGCAATCGACTCCAACAAAAATACTTTGATGGCGATGTTTCGCTCGCACGGCACTTGTGGATAGCTGTTTTGTATTCCATATATAATTTAAAAAAATACCATCCGTAATATCGAACCATCTCCTTTTTTACAATAAATTAAAAAAGTTATCCTAAATCCTTTATGATATTTCAGAAACTGGAATAATATTATAATAATACATTAATCAAAACAAAAGTCGATCGACAAAAATATTTATCAAATACAAAACGCATATTACAAATATACGAATTACATACTCGTTTTTCTCATTTAATTCGTTTTGCCATTTCAGTTCACCGTCTACCGTAACTGAGTCATACCATATTATGCGACTTCGCTCACCAATTGCTTGTCTCATTTCATTTGTAAGCGTTCTCAAGAACAAATCAAGATATAGGATGGATTCTGGCTGAAACTAACATAAATTCTACTATTTAGTAAATTCCTTATGTTTTAATCATATTAAAGTTAGATCGAAGAAGCTCAATGCAAACTTAATTTTTAACACATATTTCATTGAGTATATATTCATATATGAATGTCTTATATCTGTTAGTCTCTACTGGTGCGAGATATTACTATTCATTAAAAATCATGTAAAAAACCAAACTTCTATTTTATTCTCGATATTAATTAACCAGCCTTCAAAATTATATTTCACAGCAATATTCACCAATTTTTGCACCGTTTTTGTCACACTATCTTCGTTTTTGAGAAATTCCTTACAAAGATCAGCTCCTCCATGCCATTCTGTTATTAGTGTCCCTGAACAAGATGATGGAAAAAAACGATGTCCAAGAAAAAGCCAATAATTTTTTTTCTATGAGAATCTTGACTAAATAAAAAATTACTTTATTCAACGATTCACACTATATTTCGATATTCATAAAGTTTGGAAAAAACCTGCTAAATTTTCTTTTTTTATACTTTTGTTGGTCATTTTCATCTTTTTCCTATAAACTAATTCAAGCTTTTACAATCTAATAGGAAGGAAAATAAATTAGAAAAAGGTTCAAGATTCAGTAATTTAATTATTTTTAATGACCGACCTTAATCCGAGCAACAAAACGATTACTGATAGGAACTCTAATTTTGACAATTTTGAAGAAAATTCCAATTGCTAATGTCTGCCGAATATTCAGTATGTCTTGTGTTGGTTACTTGCAACATATGCAATTATAATATAAATACAACGATTACAAAATTATTGAAATAAACTAACCGAGTACTATAACACCATGCATATGGGCTTGATTAATCCATCCTAAAGGTGGAATGGTAATGAAATTATGTGAGAAATATACGAAAATATCGATATACCACCAATGAAAAAATATAAATGGAGCTGTTGAATCTGTTACTTTACAACCGTCTAACCTAAAATATCATATATTAGTCGACTAATAAATGTAAAATACAGACACTTCAAAATTTGAAATACCTTTCTTCATCGAGATATCCTCCTTTCATATCATGGCAAAGCAATGTCTCTGGATAATCGCGATATCTTGTATAATTTTCTAATGAATTACCAATTAGGCAGTGTGGGATGGTACTCTCATCCCAACTCCATAATTGGCTGAGATCACTTATAGGACATGTTGTCATGATTGGCGATAGAAACATACGTCATCCACTTGACGGATCTTTGTGTAAACAGACGATCATATCCTGCAAAAAAAGTTCAAACTTCTATATAATCGAAAAACTCTTGTAAATTACCAGTAATGTTAGAAAATTTGTTACGATTTTCAGTATTGTTCTAACTGGACTTATATCTGCCAAGACAAGATAGTCCTATATCACGACAAAATACATTCGTGGATGCTACAAGCAAAACAAATAAGACAAAATTGTTGGTGTGACGATGAAGCCAAGTATTTCGAGCGACTAATAATAATAGAACTACGATTGGAAATAATATTTTGCTCGGAAATACAAGCCAGTTTTAATATTTTTGAATTGTGATTAAACTCTTATATATTATACAAGTCTATGAAGAGTTGCAGAATGTAAATACCAAATAATCATTATAAAATAACATTTTGATGAAGTGTTCGAACCCAGCTTCTATATTTATTACAACTGCAAACCTACAATACAAAAGATAAAATATAAACAACATTATTTAATGATTATTGTACA
Source organism: Cruorifilaria tuberocauda (assembly GCA_013365365.1). Taxonomy (NCBI): domain Eukaryota; kingdom Metazoa; phylum Nematoda; class Chromadorea; order Rhabditida; family Onchocercidae; genus Cruorifilaria; species Cruorifilaria tuberocauda. The sequence goes on from JABVXU010000392.1 coordinate 35,570, forward strand.
TGTTATTAGAAATGAAATTAAGACGTAATTTATAGTTATTAGAAAATAATAACTGCAGGGCTTCGAAGACTGAAATAAGTCAACGAAAGAAAAACGAAATTCGAAAGACCCGGAAACATTGAATAGCAGTGTTAAAAAGGATCTGCTAAGACTAGTAGTAAGATCAGCAATAAATGTTGAGACGATCTACTCAGTAACAGAAAAAGAAAACAATTTATTTAATCAATAAACCGCACTGTAATCTACTTAAGAATTGGCAAATTTTAAAATGTAAACTTAAGTAATATTACGAAATTTATCATTCCTATGTTAAACAAAAGCTGATAACACGAAGCACTATATGAAAAATGAATAGACATTTGAGCAGGGGAACAAGACACATAGATAATAAATAAACAATTTAAAAAAAAAAGTAATACAAATAAAGCCAAAGACAAAACAATAATGACTAAATTACATTTCAGAGTTCATCAGCCATTTCTTCAGTATCTCGATCTAACTTATTCAGCCTTTTTTCAACTAATTTTTCCTTCTCTTCATCGCTCAGAATTTCAGATTTTCCCGACTCTTCATCCGTCATTGGCGTAACGTCAACAGCTGTACATACTTCTAAAGAAAATACCAATCAATTTTGATTCTGCTAATTTAATTTTTATCTACAATTCTAGAAAAAAACATTCGACTCTAACCTAGGACGAATAAGAAGTGATCTAAAGTAACGTCATTTAATCCAACCTATTGTTTCATGGCAGAACTGACGTACTGGTTCCTCACGCTTTCTCCGTGCGAATTTAATTAGCTGATCCTCATATGAATCCAAAAAATCACTACACTGAAAATACGAATTTAACAATTAACTACTTTTTTTCAGCTCAAAGGAATCGCAACTTATCATATGAGAACGATAAAAAGAAAATTTTAATTTCTGTATAGCAAAAAATTTTAATTCATCTATAATTGATAGATGGATATACCGCATCTTCAAATTGGTGAACAGTTAGATGCTCGGGTACTTGTTTCAATTTCAATGTTGCACGACGCACATAAACACCTTTTCCAGTTCTAGGATGTACCACAGCTGTCCATTCTGAAGTTTTGTCACAAACTGTTTCCAGTATTTCTGACAACTGAATTTCGGATCTAGACAATGGCTCCTTCAAAAAACAATGATACTTTTGTTCATATCTGATGAATGTTTTAAATTTTATTATAAAATTCCACTGAAATTTCTGAAGAATTTATTCCCATAAATAATAACTCTTCGTTCACTTGTCTCTTTTTTCATTTTCAAAATTCCAGTTCTAAGATTTAAGCGATCAACTTTTTCATGTTCCTTGATTAGTTCAAGAAATCAGCACCAAAAACAAGGAAGATGATGGTTCATAATAAGGAAATTTCATTGTATTACCTTCACACTAAGATCCTGCTTTTCCATTCCGTTCGTTCGGTGATAACTTTTACCATATTTCTTTCCTTCTAATTCAGCGATCTTTATTTCCATTTCCGTTACAACCATTGTACAAGCTTAAAAAATAAATCCACTTGTTTAATGTCCACTTATCATTATGGACCATATCACCACTATCCTTACATTTTTTAGGATGAAGAAGAGCTAACAATTCAATAACATCGGAGCAACACAAAACTTATAATCCATTATCACTGTTCAGAAATAAACAGGACCACCAATGGCGAATGACACATGAATAGATATCAAATCAAGTGTAACTCCAAGTGCAATAATAATTCTCCCAGAGATTCACTTCAGATTTTCTGTAGATTATAATTTTGAGATCAATAATACTTCGGTAAGAATTATGTGAAACGCTACAATAATCATGAAGAATAAAGATATCGAATCATGCAAATAATATTAAAATGTGATAAGCATTACCTCCGCATGCAGCACGAGCTGTTGGAACAGCAAAACATTTTGTTATCAGCGACAAAAGGATATATAACGACATCCAGATAGATTGAACAAAATAATCCATCTTCCAGCACTCTAGAAATCATATTTCTAATTTTTTTTTGCTCATTTTTTAATGATTTAGTATTCACTCAACAAGTAAAAATATGAATGATTCATTCAAACAAAAATCATTTAACACCATATAATCCAAATCCGTCCTCAATTTTTCATAAATATTCAAAAAAGCATGAAATACCTTAAATATTTTTCTTTTTTATGAATGATTTGATCTTTAAATATTTTAATTTTTGCATTTTTTATTTAATGTTTATATTTCAGATGATCTCATTATTCTGAACTTCAGCGAAATATGTGCGAAAAACCGTCGCATTACAGAAAAGATAAAAGAGTGGAAACATGATTTGCATGATTTTTGCATAATAATAATCAACTACGGGGTTATTTGACGTTGTGAAAATATTAATTCAAGTAAAATGAAGTATATCCTGTGAAGTACATGCTGCACATACCATGTAACTGAAAAAAATGCTACACATATTTCATCCAACATTAAAATTTCACAACAAATATGAAGTTCAATAACACTTATCATATTTGATAGGTTAATATAAAAAAGGTCACCTTTAAATGTTATAACTGTTATAAAATTCACATTTGCTAGAATAAACGTAGAATATCGATAACACTCAATGAAATCGATAATGATACATAACATATGATAAAATGGTCAAATCGACGTTAGTCTAAGTTTAAACTTAAGTTTATTATGTGACGTATCGGTTGCATTGTTTGCGGAACTAAATTTCACGGAACTCATAAAATTTGTTTGATAGTAATTGTGGTTATTACTTTGTCGAGATTTGTGAAGTTTTTTTGGATTGTTTTACGAGTGGAGATTATATTGGAATAATTAGAAATATAGCTTTTTTATTGTTTTTGACCTCTAACCTTCACCATGCATTTGTATTAGTTATTTTTATTGTCGATCATTATTGATTTTGATAAAATTTCATCTTTACAAATTACTGGCAATATGGATTTGATTTTTATTTACTGTTTTTCTTTGCTTTAAGCGATTAATCTAAGTAATCACATTTTTTTTCGTTTCGTTCTCGTTATAGATTATTGATCGTTCTAAAGTTGATCCCTGATTATGCAGAGTGAATACTTTACCAAATTCTTGTTACTTATCATATGTGTGCAAATCTCAGTTTATAAATGCGTTTTTCTAGCGTTATTAGCCGTTGATATTGTCGATTCTATTCCTGATTGATTTTATCGCTGATGTCTTAGCGATTCTATTTTTTACTCATGTGCATTTTTTCATATTTTGAACTCAAAAATATATGATTTTGTAAAAGATTTAAAATTTTAGCAGATTCTTAGTATAAGTGAGGAAAATTTTAAAAAACTGGGAGGGAGCATGGAATTTAGAAAATTTGGTTTATTAAAAACCCTTCAGTGAACGCATACAACTCAGATATTTCAATCATTTTCCTAGAATGAAACTGAGATGTATGAGATGGGAGTATTGGAACATCTCATAATGAAGCATAGACATGCTTGACAAAATGAAATGACATGTATGTTTATCGCAATACTCGACGCTTAAGCTAATAAATCACTCAATTGTCTATTTTAATCATCCATTTTTATTAATTGTTTCTTTTTTTAGTCTTGCAAGTTAGCACAATTTTCTTGTACGTCATAGAAAGTGAAACGAAAAAGATATTTCATCTAATTTCATAAGAAATTACTTCAAAAATTTCGAGAGTTATCATAATCTTTAAAAATATAGTTTAAAGGTCGCTGTAAGCATTTCATTTACAAGTGTCTAAGATCGATTTTATTTTTTTTTATAGGAACTTTTTTTGGCAGAAAAAAAATGTCTTGTCCGATGTTGGAGTCAAAACTTTCGGCATCAGTAAAAGGATCAATTAATGTCACGCCAGCAGTTACTGCTATTATTACTACTGCCAACAGTGATACTGCTGGCACTACTAATAATACGAATAATGCCATGACTTACCCATATAAGAAGCGTGTTCGGGAAGAGTTTGAAAAAAAGCAGCGTGAAATCGAAGAGGAAGAAAAACGATTGAAGTTATTGGTACAAGCAGAGCAACAGTTAAAATTGCAACGAGAACAGCAGTTACAACATGGGAAAGAACTGCAGCATTTTCATCCACATCAGCTAACCAAGAAGCAACTACTAAAAAAGCAGCAACAAAAGCAGAAATATAAACCGCAGCCAGAAACCTCAGGTTTATCAGCTGCTGCAGCTGCAGTTACTACCTCTGGAAATGTTCCAGGTTAGTTTGGTTGGGAAAAGAGATTAAGATAAAATATTCATTTTTCTAGTCAGCTAGTTAATTTTAATAATTCCCATGTTTTTTCTAACTTTTAATATCATTATTTAACGTTTAAATTTATGATTTTATATTTTTAATAACACAGTACTAATTAATAATATTGAACTGCGGTTAGAGAAATAAGGATAGGTTCAAACACATATGATTTTATCCATTAATATAATTTTTAGAATATGCGCTCAAAAATTATTTTGTTTTTTTTAAATATTTATTTTGGAAGAAAATTTCAGATGAAGTAGGAACAAGTGGTATAAATCAACCTGAACTTTCAAGTGCCGTGATGCCGCAGCAGCAATTATTTGACGATGAATCGGATATTGCAGAAGAAGAAGCTGAGGAAACATCTAGTGATGATTCCGAATCTTCAGGCACAATTTTTTTGCTCTTGTAAATTGTTATCAGATCAAGAAGAAATTGGTTCTGGTGTTTCAGATTTATATAATAACCGATGATATGAATTATGTCATGCTAGATAGGAGACCGAAAGAGATTGGGGAGCCTTTTTATCGCCCAAACCGATCAAACGTGGAAGAGATAGTTTTTTTACTGACCTACATAATATAACATTTCAGCGTTACGCTGGGATTTTGCATATCGAATTTTTAAGATAGGAGAGGTCATTAAATGCTGCTCACCATAATATTGGTTGGAATGCTTGAAGTTACCCCTTATTTTGTGAATTTTTCTCACAATATGTGGGAACTTTTGTAGTTTCTGATGTATGATCACTATTAGGCGCAAAAGATCGAATAGTGTAAAGTATTTTTCAGATGACGCTAGTTGGACTGAACTCGATCAGGCTGCATTAGAAGCGAAAACGTGTTGTTGTTTGGCGACTCTCAGTGGCAGAAAAGCTATGGCATGCGGTCGTCCAGCGTTTGGTATTCATTTTAGCAACAAGTTACGACAAAAGGCATTGAAAAAGAATCTTCCATTTGCATTCAATAAAGCGGTAATTATTTTTAATGTAATTATTATCTGAACTATTATTGGATGATGTAAATTATTCAAATTTTTATTAAAGAGTAAGAAAATATTTGCATTTTTAATTTTTTTTCTTCGGACTTATATGTTCATTTGAGGTAGACCACATATGTCTAAATGTTTTTTAAATTAAAGTGTGAATGAGACTGGAAAGCATTTTTCTCCATGATCGGAGAGATCATTGTTCAGTAATATACTTTGCGATGAGCTTTGCAGAGAGGGCATTGGTACACATGTTTATTTCATTATCGTGTAATCATGCATGAACCAAAATTAAAACCTAATGAAAAGTATGAAGCAAGAGATCTCACCAAGTACTTAACGGGAGAAGTTACAGAAGATGAATTCCAAGCTTTCAAAAATGATCCATTGACGAGAGTAAGTTACATTTTGTGTATGAATTATCTTTCCGTTTTTTTTCGGCATTGTTATATATTAAATTGGTTCACAAATATGCTTATTTTTCAGAGTTATATGAAAGATTACGAACAGTTGATGGCTATGCGTGAAATGCAAAAGAAGAAAAAGAAAAAAGTTTGCGTTTGCATATATTATACAGTGCAGAAACTTGGTGTCATACAAAGAGGCATGTTGTAAATGATTAAGAAGTAGAATTTTTCCCATTTCAAGTTGAAGCTTTTCAAATTTCAGAAAGGACGACCAGGAATAAGTGGTGGTGATGCTGAAACAAGCGATGATGAAACTCCAAGGTCTGTTATAATCTTTGAAAGATTTAATAGAAATAGCTTATTTTTTATAAAACCCAAATTTTATGTTATTTCTCAAATTTATTATAGCATCGATGCACTGACTGGAATTTGGCCATTCATGAGCACGAATTTCCACACTATGAAACCAGATGAGGAAGTGAATGCATCGCCGTCAGGAGAAGGACCAACAACTTCAACAGTAATTTTTTGTATTTTATAATGTAGCATCCTGTAGTGCAATTTTATATCCCAAAATCTTGCAAGCCCGTTAGCGTTTTGTCGTTGCAGTTTTTTTTTTTGAAGTAATGTAAAATAATATTCGATATGTGAAGTCATGTTGATAAGAAGGCAGCTGCACAGAATGACATAATATTTAATGGATTTTAGCCCCGGAAGAGTATGACATAAAAATGTTTCTAAAAAAGTTGAAAGAATCAAGAAACATTCCCCAACATCTGTGTGAAAAAGCAAATGTAATTCTGTGCCATCTCATTCATTTTAAATTTTAATGTTTTGAGAGTTTTCTGGAAAGTTCCTTTTCTTGGAAAGTTATTCCTTTTTCATCCGTAATGAAGAATAGGATTATTTTTAACATAATGGGAGATATTGAATCTCTGGAAGTAAGTTTAAAGTGCTTGAATAGAGTTTTTTCTAATTGCTTTTTCAGCCTTCTCAAGTACCTTTTCATGCTCTTTCGGCTACCACCTTACGGCGTTACAAAAAATATTTCAATCTTCCCCATCGTTCAAGCACCAATACAAAACAACAGGTTTTAAAATTTAACTAGTTTTATCACTAAATTCATTGTTGCTTCCTTACATGCGTAAGATGTCGCTTGATGAGCGTGATGAGGGCAACTAGGGAGTGCGATAGCGATTAGGAAACGTTCTATGAATTTTTTCTATTTGAAGTATGTATTTTTTCATGCATAATGAAGAAGTTCATATTTGAAATCGCATCCTTTTTTTAAGATAATTGAAATTTGTTTGAATTTACCCTAAGATAAGGGTATGGATTGAATTTGACTTCTGCTGTACATTGTATAAATGCGACTTTTTTTTTGACCGAAGTTGCTTAGAAATCAGGTAAAATGTACGGGAAGCAATTTGTTCTTCATAATAGTTGATTGTTGTTGTTTTTTGAACATTTTGATGCTTTGTCGATGAATGTACATTTTGATCCTTATTCTATATACTTATATACTGTTAACGAATAGAAAATTGAGAATATTCAAAGCTAAAATCTGTGTGTGCAACATTATTGAGATTACCGGATTATAAGTAGTAAAATTTAATTACAGCTTCTGGAAGGTATAGTGGAACACTTTGAAACAATTGATGCCCCTGCATTCGAAACAATCGCTCATTTTCTTCATATTGTCAAAACGCATAAAAATAAGCTGGATTATCCGACTGCCGATTCGTAAATAATGATTTAATGGTCTAAAAATGAGGTATTTCTCATCATTTGTTTTTACAGAGGTTATACATTTTAAATATTGTAATTATTTCTGTTTTGAAAGTTTATATCGTTGTAAGATCCCTGTAAGGATCGTTTACATGTTCATGTTTTCTGTTTATAAATTTTTTTTTATCATGCTTTTTTTGATTGAAGCTGGAAATTTTCATTTTTTTACTTTCATATTTGCAATTTTATCATATTATCTAATAAAACAATGTTGAGAACGGAACAGTTATTATTTCTGGAACATTTTTGAACTTTTTTACTTCTGTATTTTTTAGCTTATTTGTTGATCAAATGAATTGATTGAATTATCAATTGTCCAAATTATGCAGTTATTGAATGTATTTATATTCTGAACGACGGCTTTACTAATATTTTATAGAAATAATACTTTTCTAACTCTCCCGAAAACTGTTTTCTTTATTTGCTCAATATCTCAGGAACTTTTGTGCAAACTCATGGCAACCAAGAAATTGAGGAAGGGCTACGAAATATACGACTTCCATGTATTTATGTAAATAGGGTTTTTCATTGTTCTACTGTAACTCCTTGTTGAGAAATTTATGCTTTAACATTACTTACCTTTTCATCCCTGGTTAAGCAGTTTTCTTTTCTTGTACTTTTTTAATTGGTTGCCATGACTTCTTTTGATTAATTGATCCGGATGTAAGCACCAAGTGCCTATGTATATTTATTCTTACTGGTCACTGTTTAGAGTATTTATTTGTTGTTAATGTCAATATGATTTTTGCAAAGAATTTTTCCTTCAATTTTGATTAAATTTGAGTAAATTGTATATATATGACCATTTTAATTTGTAGTCGTTTGTTATTCGGAAATAAGTGCGAAGATTGAAAATTTGATAAATCATGCAACAGGCTAGAACAAATATATTACTGAGTAACTTAGTATTTAGGAGGTTTCGTCCCTACTTTTAGGTTGTTTGGAACTAAATTCAACTTCTTTCACATAGAAAAAGTTAGCAAAACAAAGGAAAGAGAAATTTTAGAAATCATTAAATTCTCGATTCCTGTAGTTAAAGCAGTTTCTGGTGTATCAGTAGTTCTTAGAAGAAGTCACTTGAAGGTATGCTTAATTCTCAGAATAATTTGCATGGAGGAATAAATTTGGAATAGTGATAATAACTACGGTGACAATTCCCTGTAAGAAATATGACGATATCTTATGGCACTGATAAATTTTAGTGAACGATGAAATGAGATTTGTAAGAAAAATGAGAAACGCATACCTAGAATGTTGAAATTAAAAAGTTCCATAGTTAGCTGATACAGTAGAATCATAAAAAATCAGCTAATCGTCAGATTAGGAGCCTAAAAAGTAATTCATTTTTCGGAACAAGGTTTCATTGCTGAAATCTCCAAATACCGTGTCATTTATTGTATTTCTGTATATAATATGCTTTCCATGTTATGATTGTCGATTCACTTGTTGATCCGTGTAATACTTGCAATAAAATCAATTGAATTATAACTACAGTAAGAAAAAAAAAGCGATATGTTAATTTACTACTGCTTTATATTTACAAAGTTTTCAAGTTTTACATTTATTTACTTGTAAAAATTTCGGAAAAAATTATTCTTACTGATGTTCGAAATCTCTTAATGCATGCTTTTGATGTTCTGTTCTTGAATACCAGATAATTATCTGTTGCTTCTAAAAATAACGAAAATTTCAGATTAAAAAAATAAGTAAAACATAGTTTATATTCAAAAAAAATCTAGTTGATAATTCAGTAAACAAAATATACTTAAAATAAATATTATGCAGGTCAAATTACTAAATTATATAGATCATAATGCATGCAATGGATGATATGGTTCAAAAATTTATAATATGAAATCAATAATGAAATAAAAGATACTGTAATTCGTATATGGTAGATTGAATGAACTCATATTGGAATGAATAGTATGATAATTTGAATATTAATGCTAATATGAAAATTGAAATTATATTTAAAATTTATAGGAATAATTTTTCTTTTTATCATCGCAATAATGCTTTCGATAGCAATGCTGACTTAGTATCGATAAAGTTTGAATTATGTCAATCAGTATGTTTTTATAATTTATTTTTATGTAGTGAATCAATTTTAAGAGAAGAAAAAATGCACGTAAAATTAATTATTTGATGAAAGTAGATTTTATTACTATATAAAATATATTTTTAATTTAGAAAATAACAATCAACATAATCAATTAGCAAAACAACTAATCGCTGCCAATCAATGATAATTAATTAAGTACAAAGAAAATAGAGGAATGGAATGTATACTTAAAGTCTTACTAAAGGTTGATTAATTCGCTCAGAATTCTACTTACTGTAGGATAACTTGCTTAAAGTTAAAGTAATTTCGAAGTAATTATTTCTCGATAAATTTTAATTGCTAATTATCGTTATTTAAAAAATTCCAAATAAACAAAAACTTCAATTACTGATATCATTATCGAAAATTTTCATTCTCCTGCGAATGGATTTTACAGAAATTTCTATTGTTCAGTGTTACAAGTTAAATCAACACTTCAATAAATGATTTTACCTATAATTTGCATTTAAAGTAGGATTTTTCACATTTTCACTATCATTATCAACCGTTTCACTGGTCGCGATGAACTAACTAACTAACTATCATCGGACAATTGTTGGAAAATGATCCAAAGTCATATTTCATGATAATTTTGTCATAATACCGGTTTATAGTATTTATATTAAAGGACTGTGTATTGTTCGAAAATTAATTTCACAAAATACTGACAACGGTAATAATTTAAACTTTTGTCAGTTGTACTTCCTGATAACTGATATCGAATTTATAACTACTTATTATGATACTCGATTAGTAAATTATTGTAATTTAAATAATTCCATCAGGAAATTGCATTAGTAGGAATTAATGAAAGATGAAACAAGGAAGAAGGAGAAGATAAAAGATCAGTTGTTGATAAAGATCAATCAACTTCTTGATTGCTTTTCTTGATCAAATTCAAATGTCTCATATGTGAAGAAAAAATTTGACAAATCATTTTTCAATCTGTTACAACATATGGTAATAACAAATTCTTATTAAATCATGTTATCAGATTTTATCAGTTTATAACTGATATTCAAAATGTCTTATCATTTGATAACAACAAAATTATATGTTAAATGAAACAGATATCAATCAAGCAAAATCCACCTTTTATCAATTTAATAATCACTGAAATTTATTTAATTATAAAATATTGCTTAAATTTTAATGCTCCTTTAGGCAGTATGTAAGTTTCCAATTATTTTATTTCATTACATTTAGAATTATTACGATTTCGAATGATTTCGTAGTTTTTAATTTTATAGAAGAATTCAGTTTATTCATTTTAATTTTATTTTAAAAAGATTTTGATCGCATTTGAAAATTTATTTCTTAAAATTCAAATCATAACCTATCATTGCTAATGTTTGTTTCGAAATTTGATATTTGCTTTATACTAATAATAGCTAACAAAAGATCTGTCATGCAGTTAGTTAGCTTAGATCAAATTTAATACTTTATTTATTATTGAAAATATATTCTCATTTTGTGATTTTTTTTCTAAATGATTTTTTCTATTGATTTCTTTTTCTTGCACTTAATATAGGGAAGTCATATTTTGAAGAATTCATGCATAAAATGAAAAATTAGAAATCATGAATTGGTTAAACTGTAATGAACTGTTCTAATCAACGTAATAAATTGATATAATTGAAAACATGAAATATAATATAATTTAATTATGTAATTACATGAAGCTTAAGGAAGCAGCGAAATTTAATCAATAATTAAAATTAAATTGTTGTTGAATTCTGGATAAATAGTTCATCAGATATCTTAAATTTTTGAGCATAAATTTCTAGTTAGGCTGTAAATTCATGAAAAATATATTCTAAAATAATTTATTTCAAAATGAAGCATTCAAGATTATTACGGTTATATTCGATTACCCGTCCATTTTTTCCTGTTTTTTTTGTCTAGGCTTTAGTTGCTAGGCTATTTATAATTATATAATATTTTTCAGTAATTTTAATTTAGTTTTACTCTCGATTTTAATATTCAATTACTTGATTCGGCGTTGATTTTAATATTCAATTCAATTACTATGTACAGTAGTTTTCAAGAGAAAGTATTGTAATAAATTAATATTTTACAACCGAAATTTCATCGAATATTTCAATTGTTCTCAATTAAGAAATTGTTTTAAATAGAATAAAATTATGCATTTGTGACAATTTTTTATATTTCTAATTTTAATATTTTTAGGAGTAATAAATGTGATTAGAAAGTGACAAAGTTAAAATTATTGGATTACCTAATGAATGACATTGATTGCTATTATTGTTACTTTAAATATATATGAAAGGAAGGAGGAAAATTATTAAAGATCACCTGATGAATTATATTGATTGCTGTTATTATTAGTTTATTAATTAAAAATAAATTAATAAGTTTATTTTTATTGCAAAAATTTTCTTCACACATAGGTTAATAATATTTCGTATTTATTCAATAGGAATAATTTAAGTTTAAGTAATTTTCTTAAATTTGTTTCATTAATGATGAAATTAGTTATTATTATTAAATCATAAATGTCCCTAAATCATATTATCAAACCTGAAATGCAGCAAATTATTATTCATGATTTTTTTGTTTCAAAAGAAATTCATTCATGATAAGTGATCATATTTAATGCATGCATGTGTTGCATCGATTTTGCTATCAAAAATGAAAAATGCATAATACTTTAAATATTTTATTAATTTTGGTATTTCAAAAAAATTTTTTCTTACTTCATTTTTCTTTTTTCTCTCTTTCCATACTTGTTTAATTTTACCTTCAATATTATTCAGTGGTACCATTAATTTGGCATTTTCGATTTAAAGTATTTATCTAAAATTTAATTAATGATTTGTAAGATTTTTAAAATAATTATTATCTAAATTTTAATCAATGATTTGTAACATTTTTGAAATAATTAATATTGAATTCCTCATCAGCACTTTCTGAAAATTTTACTTAGCATAAATTTCGTCCCTGAAATTCAGGAAAATATATAATTTATATTTGTTTTACTTTGCTTAAAATAATTCATGACTTCATTGCTATGATTCAATGGTATTATGTGTTGAAGATATTAAATATCAAAATTATAAAAAATGAGTCTGATAATCACTGATATTTATCATAATTATAACTATTTAAATGATGATTTCATGATTTATGGTGGTAATTTATGGTGATAAATTGAAATAATTGCTATCTTAAAATTTCATTTAATTGACTTCAATGCTAATATATCATGAAATTCGGTATTAACATATAAGATAGTGAGTAATTCGATTTCTTTACAATTACATCAAATTTTGATATTGCCGAAAAAGGTAACATAGTATATTTGAAAATGAAATTTTCAAATTTTAATTTTTAAAATTTTAATAATTTTGAGAATCTCTATGAAATAACGTTTTGTTGTTAATAAGAATAAATAATAATTCAGTATTATAGAAGTTAAATTGTACGATTTTGTTAATATCATTCTCAAAGTTAAATTGTACAATTTTATTAATATTATTCTTAAAGTTAAATTGTACAATTTTATTAATATTATTCTTAAACCGTAAATGTTAGTTTTAAACTGGTTTTATTTCATTTGTTTAAAATTATAATATATTATTTTTCCTCTCATTTGAATAATTTCTCAGATAAGGAAAAAGAATAGAAAAATTCTTTTCCGATAAAATAACGAATTGTTGAAGAAGTTTTTCCCACTATGAGAAAAAATGAAAAGAGTTTTCCCTTTTCTTCAATCTTTTTTTCTCTTCCATAAAAATTTATATGTTTGAATGAAGCATTTTTTATCATTCATTTAAGCTTGAAGCTTGAAGGTAACTTAAATGGAAATTCATTTCAAACACTTCAGATTATTGATTACTGTAATGTCACTATTACTTTATTACTACGATTACGAATATCAGAAGATCAAAAATTTGAATGATATTTCTGTTGTCACATTCATTTCAATGAAATAATTCATAAGTTCACTTCTTTAAATTTCTTTTACTGTTCAAAAAATTATTGATCATTACAGAGAAAAAGTTTTACTTATCACTAATATTTTTACCAATACTGTTATCACTTTATTGCTGATAAATTTATCCATTAAGGAAGCTGGATATACAGATATAAGTATTACTTTAGTGTTACTACTATCAACGTTGCTACTGTTATCACTTTATTGCTGATATATATTTTGATAAATTTATCTATCGAAGAAGTCAGTTGGGAAAAATCAGGAAAAAAGTTTTCCGGTTGAAAAAAGTTTTCCCTCATTTTCTGTCTTTCTTTTTTCTGCAAAATAACTGTGTTAATAGTTTTCATGCATTTCGTTGTTAATATAATTAATTAATTTTTGCAACAAAAAAAAATAATTCCAATTTTCTTTCTGCTAATTTATAATTTCATTAATATATTCTAAGAGAATTTCTTTTGTCTGAAAAAAAAAACTGAAAGATTCAGTGGTTGTGATTAAAAAATAGCTGTTATTTTGCAACTATAGTTGGTTAGAATTAAATTAATTAGCTAAATTTGTTTATTAAATTAAATTTACTTAATTAAATTCATGTTTATATATACATATAAAATATATTAAGTTTATTAAATTTCAAAGATAACTTCATATCGAATGAAAATTTCCCTAAATCTATTGTATTTTTTAACTCAACCTTAATTTAAGTTTGAGTCAAATAGCTACAATAATCTGATTCTATTTCCTGCAAAAAATTAATAAATTCAAATTTAATTTCCAATACAATTTCCAATACTTCGATATTCAAGTTTTCATTTCATTTGTATAATATCACATTACCCTTTTCGTTAATTTCATTTGATTGATTTTGAAACTTTCTCTTCCTGACTATTTTCCATTATGTTTGTTGCAAAATGAAACGATGAAACGATGGATTTTTCGTGAAAATTAATTTACAATTGAATTTCCTCGCCACACTAATTTCTCATTTGTCTTTTTTAGAACAAAAGAAAATTTTATTAACGATCATAAAATTAGTAAAATTTGATGATTAGAGAAAAAAAAAAGCTTGCAGTAATTTTTTTTTTACTAAATTAGTAATTTTGATGATATAAATTAAATGCAATCATTAAAATGACAATTTTCAAACAAACCTATTTATATATTATTTTATTAGTGGTAATTTAACCTCAATAAAATAAATTGCATGTTAACTAGCAATCAATCATTTCATTAAATTTCAATTATTAACAAATTTTATCATTCTTCAAAATTTATTATCAATATGTCAATCATACACAAATCAACAAAAGATTATTTCAAATGATAACATTTCAGAAGAAAATAGCAGAAACTTATTTAATTCTATTCAAGTTATGTCTTCATTTTTTCCTCTTTCTCTCTTCCCTTCTCTTCCCTTCCCTCTCTCTCTCTCTCTCTCTCTCTCTCTCTCTCCTTTTTTCTTATTCAAAAAACTATGAAATTGTACTTCTTTCTAAGCAATTAATAAAAAAAAAAGGTGAAATCAGGTAAAACAAAAAAAAAAAAACTCATGCAAACGAGATTTATCAATTGAAGAATAATTTAATTCTAGTAATTTTAAAAAATTGAATTTAAATAAAATTTTAATAATCAATATTTAACATAAAAATCGATGTCATCTTATCTTTTATCATCATCTATCTTCTTCCTTCCTTCTCTTCCTCTGATTTCATCAATCATTTAAATTCACTCCACAATACTATCATATCTTCATTTCTCTCAAATATCATTACCGCACATAAACATAATCTGTCATTGATAATATCACCACTGATAAATACATTAACACACA